>VDFB02043146.1:0-133551 GCA_007258455.2 Sequoia sempervirens
TTAGGGTTTTTAGGATTTAGGGTTTAGGCTTATAGGGGTTTACAATAAATTAGGGTTTAGGGTTTAAAACCCTAAAAACCTAAAACTGAAACCCCATATCCCTAAACCCTACACTCTAAAACCTAAACCCCAACCCTTAAAACCCTAAACCCGCATGGAGTTCTCGCTATGAATGTGCCTCACTTATTCAAAAATGAAGTTCATAAATAACATGCAATCCTAATTACAGTCATAAAAATTATTGAGCATATGAATTATGAAAGGTGTATGGCATGAATAAGACTAGAATAGAATGGAAAACTTATGTCCATGACACCAAAAATGAATGGAAAAGTGGATAGATTTGCTTAGACACCAACAAGCTTCATAGCCTAAGCAAGGATTCTTTAATATCCTTACCTGGTGTGTCATACCAATAGTTCCTTTTCAGATTTTTTGCTTTTAACAACACCACCATAACGCTAACATCACCAAAAAAAGGTAGTCACGGTTTCCCTTTCTATGTCGAGTTCTATAGAGAAAACGCAAACACAATTTTGAAAAAAACTTATACATATATTTTGTTATAATTTTCAGGGAACAAAAATGAAAATGAAATTTAAAAAATTAACACTGGTGAGAGAGAAGACAAAATTAGTGTCTTTAGCACATTGCATGATAATGTTTTGTTGCTATTGGAAATATTTCATATATTTTTAATCTTCTTTGATCTAGTCATGTCTTTGCACCCACTATTTTTGTCTACATGTGGTGTTCTAATGATGGCACCATGCATATATATAGTCACTAATTTTCATCTATTATGAATAGACTCAAGTATAGGTGTCATTAATGGCTTATGGTCTAAAGTTTTGAGTTTGTTCAGCAAAGGATTATTTGCATTGTTTATTCATTTGTTGAGATTGTTTGATGAGCGCGAAATATCTGTCTATTGAAAAAGTTTATATCCATCATATTGCAATTAAAAAGAAGGCATTTGTAGGTTCCTATATATTTTACATAGTGATTTTTGTGTTGTTTATCCACTTGCTCGAATTATTTGAAGAGACTGAAATCTATGACTATTGACAAGGTTTATGTCTAGCATCTTGGAAACAAAATTACAAAGTAAAAGACCAATGTCCTTCAAATTCAAAATGGGGGGAAATGGAAAGAAATTGATCTAGTTTACCAGACTTCTCAAGAGGGTTTTGAACTAGCATGAGGTATCCAGATACATGGAAGTTGTGATAGATACATTTTGTATCTTCACAACTCCCATTTCCCCAACATTGTTGAGTTGGAAAGTCCTATGGATTCTCAAAGTAATTTGTTCCATAATATGGCCTATTGAGATGATTTATATCTATTGTATGGGTAGTATGGTCTATTGAGAGAATCAATGCATTGTTTCATGAGGGTGAAATATCTCTCTTTTCATAAGGTTTTATATCTATCATTTTGCAAGTGAAAAAGGAGGCATTTCTAAGTACCCATATCTTTTACACTGTCATTTTTTGTGTTGTTTATTCATTTGTTCAAATTTTTTGATGGGGATGAAATCTGTCTCTATCAACATGGTTTATGTCCATCATCTTAGAAGAGAAAAACTGGGCATTTGTAAGTTCCTATATCTTTTATAGTGTTTTATAGTTTTACACATCTTTGCATCTGTAATAGGCCCTCTTTTGTTGCAAATTATTTTTGGCACGAGAAAAGGAAAAATTTAATCAATGCCTACTATTTTTCTTCTTTTGGAAATATTTCATGGTTTTCTAATGTTCTTCAAAATGTAGTCATGTATTTCCATTCATGCTTACTATTGTAGTCATGAAAAAAGTATCCATTCTACTTTTCTTGGCTTGTTTGGGCCCCCCTTGTGAGTTAGGCTTAATGTTGCATTGATTTAGTGTTGTAATGTGGTTGACACATTCACATTAGGTCTTGGCCCCTTGTGAACTGATGAATTTAAATTGTACCTTGCTAAAGTGTTGTAACTCACTTTCACACTTTTCTAAGATCTTATTAACTAATTACACCTAATAAACCTCTTTTTAATCAAAATAAATCTTAATCTTGCCTTATTTGTTGTGTTGTAAAGTGTTGTAACACATTTTCACACTTTTCTAGGCTTGTCATTAATAATTGGGATTTCTTATGCCTTAATTGGCCCTATTTTGCATCCACAAGCCTCATTTATTGCATCTTTTCAAGGATAATCTTGACACAAATCAATACCCAATCATAATTATGGTATTTCAGGTTTGAGTGGCCCAAATTTAGCGATCTGGGACTCATTCACCACCTTGGGTGAATGGGTCCCACCTAGATCTTTTGGTCCCAAACCTGGTTTCACACATTTCTAGGCATTTTTAAATTTGGTCCCAAAAATTAAGTCTAGTGGGACTCATTCACCACCTTGGGCGAATGAGTCCTGTGTGGCCCAAAATCAAAATTAATTCAAATTTCTAGCAGGATTTTATTCTCCTAGATCCGATGTTGGCTTGTAGTGTTGTAATTTCTTGAATTCTTTCATAATTGAGTATAAATACAAGGTTCTTTCATTCATTTTCACCTAATACTTTTGTGAGAGAATTCCTAATAGCATGTTTGAGTTCACAAAAGAATTCAAATGTTTTCAAATGTCTTCAAGAGCAGATTATCAAGTATTTTAGAGCAACATTCAAGCATCAATCATCATGCCAAGGATTTCATGCATCATGTTTGTTATTGTGCTAACAATTGTGATGTAGGGTTTTGTGATTCAAGTGAGCATTACATTCAAGATCTATCACCTTCAAGCTAGATTCAAGGTCAACATCCATTGCAGCCATCTAAAGCATATTTGCAACACTTTATTGCAAGGGTTTGGTGAGTTGCAACAATGTAATTTGTTCATTCATCATTCTCCATTCTTATTTGATTTCATTTCAAGGATTGATTTCCAAAATGGTGTTTGACCAAGGAAAACCTGTATCCACTAACCCAACAACATTTTCCCCTCTCCTTTGAGTGTGATTTGTAGGTCTCGGTTGCAGATTTCCTAAGGAGCAAGATTGGAAGAAAGATGTCAAATCATTCAAAGTTGTCATCAAGTCTTGGAGAACCTTGGAGAATGTACCTATAGGTTGCAAATTAGGGTTTTGGATCCAAAAATCACTCAGGAAGGACAGAGTAGACAAAGAAGAGTAGGATCTTGAAGCTTCAGAAAACCCTACCTAGACTGATTCGCCACTTCTGGCAAATGAGTGCTAGTTTCAGTCATTTTTTAATATTTTTTGCAAATTCATATACCCTTTTGGCAGATTTTTGTTCCTGCACAATTTTCTAGAAACTGGACTGATTCACCTAGCTTGGTGAATAACTCCTAGTCAACATTGATACCAAAATTTCCAGTGTTCTAGACCTCCATTCAACCCCTTTCCAGTTTTCCAGGTGCACACCTTCCTATCTTCAATTTTTTTGTTTCATTTCATTCACTTTTCTCAGTCATTTAGTGTTACCTTGCATTCAATTAGGGTTTTGCATTTCATCTTGCATTTCATTATATTTTCCAAGTCTAAACTTAGTAGTGAACCCCTTATCAGTTTGCATTCAACCTCTAGGACAACCCTATTGCAAGATCTCTTTCTCTTTTGCATTGAGATCTCTAGGGTTATCCTTGAGTGGAATCATCTTGAAAGTGGGTGTGCTCTATGTTTTAAACCATATGATAGCACTCCTAACCCATTTTCCGAGGTTTCGACTATTATTTGTAACTTTGCATATGATGTTAATTAATGCACATTGACAATAGCATTATGTTACACCCATTACTCATTCATCTGATCTTCTAACTTGAGCACTCTTCCTATATTTTCCTCATGGTTTTGTATCTTTCTATTTGCATATTATTCTCAACATCAAAAAGGAAAAAAAAAATCAATTCCTCATTTTTTTTGCTATTGCAAATATTTCATGGCTTTTATAATGTTCTTTGATATAGTCTTCCTCCCAATTTTCATGCAAAACATAGACCTTCATTTTCGATGAAAAACCTTTGTTTAATAAAACTTAAAAAAAAATATACATAATAAAATTAAAACATATTAAAATTATATTCGTTGGATAGCTCGTTCCAAGGACTACCTGATTCTAGTTGGGTTTTTCAAGACTCCTCCATTTTCATCCTCAACCGAGCTTTAGAAGTGTAAAATAATAGGGTTTTTTGTGAACAATTTCAAAAATCAAGGAAAAGGGGTTTGAGCGAACTAGGTAGTTCATTCAACCCCTTCTTTAATATGCATTTCTTTTTTGGGGCGGAAATGTGGGCCCAATAATGGGTTCACTGAACACTAGTTTGGTCGAAACCCTTTTGGTTCACAAACTTGTATTCATTCGAACCCCTAAAACAATTTTTTTGCCATGGGTTCATTTTTTTCTCATTTTCCTTCCTCCATCAAATTGTAAACCACTATTGTGGCTTCACCTAGGTATCATTAATGGCTTATGGTGTGAAGTTTCAGATATGTTGAGCAAATGATTATTTGCATTGTTTATTCATTTGCTCAGGTTGTTTGACACATGTCAAATCTACGTCTATTGAGAGAGTTTATATCTGTTCTATAGGAAGCAAAAAAGGATGTGTGTGTAAGTTCCTATATCTTTTACACTGTCATTTGTGCACTGTTTATTTACTTTCTTAGATTGTTTGATGAGGGTCAAATCTCTATCTCTTGACAAGGTTTATGCCTATCGTGTTGGAAGCAAAAGGCGAGCCAGTCGTAAGTTTTGATTTCTTCTACAATATCATTTTTGCATTGTTTATTCACTTGGTCAGATTGTGTGATGAGCGTCTAGTCTGTGTTTACTGATAGGGTTTATGACTATCATGTTGGGAATGAAAAACGAGACGGTAGTGAATCACTATTCTTTTACAATGCCATTTTATAGTTCTTTACATGCTTGCATTTTATGGGTTAGTTTGCTATGACAAACATTTCATCAATACACTACGTCTTTTTTGTAATCATTTTCAGATTAAAAAAAAATTAGTTGCTAATGTTTTCTTGCTATTAAAATATTTCATGGCTTCCTAATGTTCTCTGATATATAACTGTGTTCTCTCACCCACTATTACTATTCGCGCATAGCATTTTAATGACAGCCTTGTGCATATATAGTTTGTAATTTTCATTTATTTTCAATAACTGAAATGCAAGTGTCAAATTAATGACTTATGGTATAAAATTTTGACTCTCTTGCGGGTGATCCCACAATACTGGTTACAATTTTTGGCCAAACTAGACACTAAACTATTTTTTTCTAACTAAATCTTCACTTCTGGGCACCTATAGCAGCTAAACCATGAGGAATTTGAAGATGATGCAAACTAGTGATTTGTGACATTTTGTCTGTAGATTCTAAATATTTTATTTTCAAAAATTTTGGAATCAGGTTGAACTTCTTTTTCCATCTCCTTTGAAAACTAGTTTTTTTTTTCTGTAAACACCATTTTTAAGGAGTGATGCTCACCATATAACACAACTTTTTTTTCCATGAAGGATAAAATTCTAATTTTTTCGAATTTAGATTTGTAACTACGATATCTCTAGTGCTTCCAATTGGTTTCATAGTGTTTTATTGAATATTTTTTCCTTAATTAAGTTTCAAAGTCAAACCAATTACAATTCAGATATAAGCGGACTGTATAACACAAATTTTTATGTATGTATCAAAATTTTTTTTTTTTTTGTTGGATCAAGGACTTCAATATCTGGTGCACTCATATTTTTCAAAATAAATAAATTTGATAATCTTCTATTTTTCCACATAACAAAGTTTGATTTTCGTGGTGAAAACCTACATTCATAAGAAATAAGAAATAAATATAATAAAATTAAATTTATTTAAAATTATACTTTTGGGAAGCTTATAATAAGGACTACATACTTACAAAAAATAAATTTTAAATGAATTCATTTGATCCCCCAAAAGGTAAATCAAAAGTGGTTTTTTTATCAACATTTTGATAGGTGTAAAGGAGACTTCCTTATAGGTAATAGGAGATTCCCCCAAGGGGTTTGATATATGTAGTTTGACTCTCAAACCCTCTTCAATTGGAATACTTTAAAATGGAAATTTTTAAGGCTTAAATCATTATATTTTCTAAAAATATGTGATTTTAGCAAAAACGTGAATTTCTAGGAAATTGTGGTAAACCGGGCCTTTGTGGATCACCCTTGAGAAAAGGATGATTTGTGATTCTTTATTTATTTACTTAGATTAGCTGAAAAAGGATGAAATATATGTCTATTGACACAGTCTATATCCATTGTATTGAAAACAAAAAGGAAGCATCTATATGTTCCTATATCTTTTACATTGCAATTTTTGTCTTGTTTATTGACTTGCTCAGATTGTTTGACAATGCTCAGATCTTTTTCTGCTAGCATCATTTACGTCTACCATCTTTCCTATCATATTGGAAACAAAAAATTAGGCATCTATAAGTTCCTATATCTTCTACATTGTATTTTTTTGTCTTGTTGATTGACTTGCTCATATTGTTTTACAATGATTGGATCTCTGTCTGTTGACAGGGTTTATGTCTACCGTCTTGGAGGAAAAGTTACAGAGTAAAAGAACAATTTGCTTCAAGTTCAGAATGGAGGGAATTGGAAAGAAGTTGATCTGGTTTTGAGAGCCTTGCCACATACTAACAACTACCTTGTTGCCTATGGTAACTTGATCTTCGTGGGGAAAAGCAACTGTTATCACCCAATTGTCAATGTCTCTTCTCTCCTCTACCCGGTTGTTTGAAACCACTTAAATTGTTGCCTCCACATGTAATCACTGCGTTCTCCATTTGATTCCCCATTTTCCTTTGCCGATAAATGTATAATAAATGATTCACTTCCCTCATTCTTGACATTCTCATTTGTTCAATAATATGATCTATTGAGAGGGTTTATATATATCATATTAGAAGTGAAAAAAGAGACATTTGTAAGTTCCTATATCTTTTAAACTATCATTTTCTTAATTTTTTATTCATTTGCTAAGATTATTTGATGTAGATAAAAATTTGTTTGTGTTAATAGGGTTTATGTCTTACATATTGGAAGCAAAAAATAACGCATTTGTAAGTTCCTATATCTTTTACAACAGGTCGTTTTATAATTTAATCAATTCCTAGAACGTTTTATCACTATTACAAAATATTTCATGCCTTTCTAATGTTCTTTGACATAGTCATGTCCTCGCACCTAGTCTTTCTATTTACACGCATCATTTTAACAAGGGAATTGTGCATATACAGTCCCTAATTCTCATTTTTGTTGTTTATTCATTTGCTTAGATTGTTTGATGAGGGTGAAATCTGGGTCTATTGAGGCAGTTTACATCTATCATATTGAAAGCAAAAAATGAGAGGTTTGTAAATTCCTATATCTTTTACATTGTCATTTTTGTGTTGTTTATTCACTTGCTTGGATTGTTTGATGAGAGTGAAATCTGTGTCTATTGACAGGGTTTATGTCTATCATGTTGTAAGCAAAAAAATAGTTGGTTGTAAGTTCCTATTTTACAATGTCCTTTTATAGTTTTTTACATCTCTGCATTTTATGGGCTAATATTGTTTGTTGTTCCCTACATTTACTATTCCCTAATTTTCATCTATTATGAATAGATTGAATTACAAGCATCATTAATGGCTTATGGTGTATAGTTTTATGTCTATGAAATCTATGTTTGTTGAGAGGGTTTATATCTATCATATTGGAAGCCAAAAGGATGCATTTGTAAGTTCCTATATCTTTTACATACTCATTTTTTGCATTGTTTACTCATTTGCTCAGAAAGGTTGATGAGGGTGAAATTTGTGTCATCTAGCAAGGTTTATGTCTATCGTATTGCAAACAAGAAACAAGGCATTTGTAAGTTCTTATATCTTTTATAGTGACGTTTTATAGTTTTTTACATCTCTTCATTTTGTCGGTTAATATCTATTGTTTTTTGTTCTCTACATTTAATGGGTTAATGTCTATTGGTTGTTGTCCTCTACATTTTATGTGTTGATGTCTATTCTTCCCTATCTTTGAGTTCCTTTATGGGTCACTGTCTCTTGTTGAGTTACAAACTTAACAACACAATTCATTAATAGTGACTTTCTTGCTGGGAACAACTAAGAATGGATCTAATATTTTCTCTCCACACATCCATGCCAAGTGCACTTCAATCTATCAAAATTATTTCATCAATTGGTAATGTTCTATTGTTGTTGGAAACATTTCATGCAATTTTCATTTATTGCCAATGGACTGAACCGCAGTCGTCATCAATGGATTTTGGTGTCAAGAATTAAGACTAACAAGCAAAGGATTATTTGTGTTGTTTATTCATTTGTATAGATTACTTGATGATAATTACATCTGTCAAAATATGAGGCAGTTGTATTCCTTATATCTTTTACACTGCCTTTCCAACATTGTTTATATCTATCATCTACTTTTATAGATTGATGCTTGTTGTTCAGTTAAATTCTTAATACCATAATTCATGAATTTTGAGTTCTCTGTTCACCACCATTAACAATGCAGCTAATCTTTTGTCTCCCACACATTCCAACCACACTTCAATCTATTAAATGAAAATTAGGTCTAGATAAGTGAAAAATTGATCGGTGTAAAATTTGTAATATTTCATCTTGATATGCAATGTTTTCTCTTTGGGGACATCTAGTTCTTCAATCAGATTAGATTCATAATTTTCTATCTTTTCTCGTCATTTCACTCATTACCTTTAAAATTAAACAACTTTAATTCAAGATCTTCTTCTTCTACAGGTATTGATCTCTTAGATGTAAGCAAAAAACAAGCTCCTGCCCTTGCTACCCTGTCAAAAGCACTTGAAAGGAAATTTGTAAGTTTTTCAAGCATCTTACCTCTCTTTCCTATTAAACGATTTCTCTTTCTAATATTTTGTCAGTACAATAATAGTGGTTTAAATTCAGAGGAATGAATTTTAAAAATCACATATTTTTAGAAAATATAATGATTTAAGCCTTAAAATGTTCCATTTTAAGGATTCCAATTGAAGAGGGCTTGATCAAATCACCTTAGATCAAACCCCCTTGGATAGAACCTCGCTAGTTTTAAACCATACCTATAAATGCGTCTCCTTTACACCTATCAAAATGCTGATAAAAAATCACTTTTGATCTAGCTTTTGGGGGATCAAATGAATTCATTTAAAATTTATTTCAAATGATTATGGTATTCCTCTAAACAAGCTATCCAATGAATATAATTTTAATATGTTTTGGTTTTGTTATGTATTTTTTTTTAAGTTTTATTAAACATAGGTTTTTCATCGAAAATGAATTTATTTGTTCTTCACATGTGGAAAATAGAAGATTATCAAAAAATTTGAAAAATATGAGTACACAGATATTGAAGTCCTTGATCCAACAAAAAATTAAATTAATTTTGACATATACAAAAAAAGTTACGTTATACGGTGCTATGTCTGAATTGTAATTCGTTTGACTTTGAAACTTGATTAAGGAAAAAATATTCAATAAAAAACTATCTAACCAAGTGGAAGCACTAGATATCAGAGTTACAAATCTAAATTTGAAAGAATTAGAATTTTATTCTTCATGGAAAAAAGCAATTATGCAAAAAGGGCCACTTTTTAAATGTTGTTTTCAAAAATAAATTTTGTGGGAGATGGAAAAGAAGTGCAATTTGATTCCAAAATTTTGAAAAAATATTTTTAGAATCTACAAAAAAATTTGATGAGACTCTAGTTTGCACCATCTTCAACATCACGGTTTAGCCACTATAGGCCCCAATGTGAAGATTTAGTTAAAAATAATAATTTCAAGGTCCAATTTGGCCAAAAATTGTGAACCACTATTATGGGATCACCCCGCTTTTAACTATTTCTTCTATCAACTGATTACTACTTTCAATTTCTCGATGTAGTTACCTAAATGAATGAAATTTGAAATGACAACTTAGTTGGCACTCATTGATATCCATGCTACTACGATCACAATGAAATTATAATTTCCACATGCATCAAATTGACCGATTCAATGTACATAAAACTATTTGAAATTCTATAAATTACATATTTCATAACTCATTGTAATCTATCCAATATCACATTTTTGATTTGGACAACTCAATCGAGGATATTTATCCTAGTTTTGATAAAACTTATCGAACAAAACTTATCTCATCACATATATATGTTCAAATATTTTTTAATATGGCTATTCATGCAATTGTTTTTTCTATTCATCTTTATTGCATTACAGTGTTGCATTATATCTTAGACCCATTACTCATTTATTTGATCTCTTAACTTAAGCACTTTTCATATATGTCCTGATGATCATAGTTCTCTCTCTTTGTCTCACTATTCATGTTTTTTTCCATCTTCACACTCTACCTTACATGCTTATTGAATATACGGTCAATGACACAAATAAAATATTAACAATCAAGTTTTTCAATCTAATTAGACATGTAATTAAACCATAAAAAAATATTCACAAGATATGAACAAGTATGTATGCAAAAAAACTTGCAACAAAAAACACTACCAAAAATACTTTGACATCAATATAATATGCTTATCATTTTGACTAATACTAATCTACCACTTTAATTAAACCATAAAGATTAATGACATGGTGGAAAAGTGAACATAACTAATCTATATTTGTTGGCTTTACAATACATATATCAAAGCCAAAGTTTTGGGAAACACAATTTGGGGCCTAAAACAAGCAAAAGGAAATGTGCTCAACTTCCTTGATTGTCGTCAAGCTTTTTTCATTGACGTGACAAGATTCAAGAAACATAAGCTAACATTGATACAAATGTTTGGATAATGTTTTTGATAATACATTTCAATATGCTTTAAAATGATTCCTACTAGTATTTAGACAATGGTTTTTGATAATAAGTTTTGATGAACATTAATGTTCAAAAGCTTGTCTTTAACCACATGACTTTATGCTCAACTAAAACTATTAATTTTAAAAAAAAAAAAAAAAAATGAATTATGAAAATAAGATTGTAATTATGTATGTATCTATATATTATCTATATATACATCTATATGCATCTATATTATGGATAATATAGATATATATATATAGTGCATATAGATGTATATATCTATTATCTATAAATGCACCATAGATCTATATTTATGTATCTATATGTGCACATGCATATATATATATATATATATATATATATGTGTGTGTGTGTATCCCATTACTATATCTACACACACACACACACACACACACACACACACACATATAGAAATGGTCATGATCAACATCCTAGATTAGAAAGTAACTCCTCTTACATGTCTTTACATATCGTAGATTCTGTCATAGCAATCAAAATGAATAGTTTCTCAAATCTATGCACTCCATGGAAGTATTTAATTGGAAGAATGTTCTATAACTATTCCAAGTATTTCAAAGAATAGATAATGTTCACATCTCACGATGTTTAAAGATCATAAATTGTTTGTCATCTACATGCTTAAATATGAGTAATCAAGACATAAAACTTACAAGATGAATCATACACCTAATTCTAAGATTATCCCACTTAACATTCACATTGCAAAGACAAATTAAAAATGATGAATCAAGTTCTACAAGACAAAAGACACATAGCCTAGATCTACACCAACAAAACTTATATTTGATCATTGGCTTACTGAAAAGAACCACAATATTAACTAAAGTGTCATTCCTCTATAATATGACTCTACCACCTACATCCATCTTATGGACAAAGTGATAATGACCATCTTATTCCTACCACCATGGTAGATTACGTTATGTGTCTTTTTCTACTCCTTGGTTTCACATTCAAATTTTGATTCGGATGTTGATGATATTTTGTATTGCCACTAATATGTCCAACTATCTCTCATATGATATGTGTGTTGTACCCTGTTTGTTTGAAATCTAGTAATGTATCTTTTTTATAATATGTAAATATATATATAAATTATAACATTTGAATAAAGATTATAAATTTTAAAACATAATTTATAGTTAATGTCTTTATTTTTCAGATTTGAATGTAAATATCCAAAAGCAATTTTTTTCCCACTCTTTCAGAACTCTTGTTTGTTATAAACACGACGCTGAAGAATCTTTTAGTATCCTAACATTACATAATTTAGACGGAAAAAACAATGTCCATGTTTCTGTTCTGTTCTGATGGTGACAAAACGCTGAAAGATTAATCAAAATGAAACTGCAACCATAAATACCCTGACTAACAGTCTGGACCGGCTGAAAAACAGTGCAACACGTCTTCTGCTCGGCACCTCAGAAAGATTCGTGGCATCCCCTAATGAAAGACTGAATTTTGAGAAAGTTCGGCACGGATAGCAAATGATTTGCCACGTTACCAAAGGAAAACCTTCATATCTGACATACCCTCGCTTTTCCGCTCTTTTCGTATTTTCTACATTACGCTGTTGCATTTAACTTTTTACGTCACACTAAAATGGCGTCGGTGGTGCTACTGCTGGGTATTAAACAACCAGTAGAGGAAAGAGCCGTTATCAAAGAGTTCTCCAGTTAGAGGAATCGGGTAGCACGACCCTTTATAAACTGCAGTGCGTCTGGTAAACTTTTTAATGTGACCGGTGGCGCTGGCGCGACACGCCCTTCGGTACCACGGGGGTGGAGGAGACTAAAACTCGTAACCAACCTCATGCAACAGGAAAGATTTAGCCAACCAAGCTAGGGCCCCAACCCTTTCAATTGAGATTCTTCAGTGTAAAGAGTTTTTTAGGTTTTTTTTAGTGTAAATAGTTTATTTGTTGGATTTGATTATAATGATTACATTCATTATTAAATTAATTTTGCGTAGAAATTTCAAATCATTTCTATTAGATTGATACTTGTATATTAAATCATGTTTTATTGGTACGCTGATGTAGCATCACATGATTTGTTGCTTTTTAGATCTAAAGAAAGCATTTCATTCAATTATGGATAGTCATCATCAACACTACCAACTTTAAAGTCACAACTATTGATCCAATATTATTAAAAATATTAAACTTTAAACTAACAAATATTATACGACTATTTATTGAAACATACTCAGATACTGTACTGAATCCACTGAATCCTCTCCTCTAAGTGAATTGAATGTTTCCGTTCATATCAGATGACAAAACAAATTCTCTGACATGAAAGAGAACTCCGGGTAACATATCAGATAACAAAACAAATTTTCTCTGACATGAAAGAGAACTCCGGATAACAGAGTGAATAAAAAGACAAAGGATTGAAGGACTGAATTGAAAGCCGCCTATAATTAAAAGGTGTGGCCATCTTTTCCAAGTTTGAAGAGTAATTTAGCAAATCGAAAACTCCTGAAAGGAAAAGGACTTCCTCTCTTCAATGGTGTACCACGATTAGCGCATTGATCGGCAAAACGTGTAGGTTGCCCTGTCAAGATCAACCACCCACACTTTTAATACAGACCTCTGGATCATCTAACGTTTGACACAGCATCAACGTGTGGCAGATGCAACCATGGTTGGTAATTGACAGAAGTAATATCTGCTTTGACTAGTGTGCTGTGTATGTGCATGACATATCTCGAGTTTAGAGATTTTTTGGGGTGGTAAACGAGGAG
Source organism: Sequoia sempervirens (assembly GCA_007258455.2). NCBI lineage: Eukaryota > Viridiplantae > Streptophyta > Pinopsida > Cupressales > Cupressaceae > Sequoia > Sequoia sempervirens. The sequence goes on from VDFB02043146.1 coordinate 13,665, forward strand.
AATAGATCCGTGTCTTAGGAAGGTATCTGTCAACTTCCAAGGCCGTACTTGTTCAATTGTAAGTCCAAGAGTTGGACAATACTTTCTCTGTCCGCCATGCAAGAAATTGTGTGGCTTTGCAGATCTTCACAGATCGTTGCATTTTGTCAGCTTTGACATCTGACTTGAGGCAAATTCAAAAGGTGTTCTGGACTAGACATTGCTTTACTTTTCGAGTCTATAAGGACACTGATTTGGTGAAGGCACTCATTGCTTTATTTTTCGAGTCAATAAGAACACTGATATTGGTGAAGGCACTTAAGGCAAGTGATAATGGAAAAAGAAGAAGTAATGATAATGGAGGAATCCAAATTGCATTCCAATACTCTCTTTAAGGAGTGGCTTTATCAGACTTTTAAATTTATTTAGCATTTAGTGTTCAAATCTTTAAGAGCTGTCCTTCGGGCGGAGGTAGGTGGGTGGTGGTTATAATTTTTTTTAAATAATTTAAATTTTAAAGAAAAATGTCTTAAAAAGAGGAAGAAAATATGTAAAAAAGAAGCGAAGGAAATATAAATAATTATGTGGCATATTTTCCAACGATCATGTTTATTTATGAACATGTTCCTTTACTCACAAGACACTCCAAACTTTACTTGTTAGGGATCAATCACCCCTAAAATTGTAATTTATGAATTTATTAGAACCCTTTCCACCATGAACACAATAATACCTTGTTTCAACCTAGTTCCTCTCATTCTTTTGCATTAGGACCAATGGTTGCCTTCCAACTAGGAGCAAATACTCCTTAGTTGAGCATAGCGGGAGAGACCAAGATGTTAGGGTTAGTTGAAGTTATTGGAATTGATGAAGATCAAGAAACTTGCACAACTCTAAATGTGGAATATCATGGGCATGTGATCTCCACAATTGATCTCACTCTAAATCCTATTAGTCTTGACAACTTGGTAGAGGATCTCAAGAACACAATAAAAAAATTTCGTTGTTTAATCATTTGAGAAATTCCTCATTGCATCATGCATCCATCCTAGAGGCCATTGGGATAAAAAAAAAATTGAACCATATAACCCGACCTCTAGAAGAACAAATCAACCAAGTCAATTTATACTTAAGCCCACCCAACATTAAACTACATGACCCCAACTTATTCTTCAACCTTAAGAAAATTCCTATTAAGGTTGAGTTGACTAGGAGAGGAGACCCTACTCTATACTTACAACTGTGGATCCATGACACTTGCATCAAAACATGACTCTTGTTGATGATGAGGTTTCCATCAACATCAGTCCCTTCTCTGTTTTGGAAAGAAATGGTCACACCAGTATCACATAATGTAGAGATACCTTATAACCTGTTATGATAACATGAAGGCAACTACCATTAGTAAAATCATACTTACTCATATTTTTCCTTGGGCCAAAGATTGTCCCAATATATTTTATATCATAGATAAGGATATGGGTTACAAACTACTATTAGGAGACCTTGGATCTACAAGACGAAGGTGTTCCCTTTTACCTTCCTCTCAAAAAAGTATTTCCTTCATTTGGGAAAGGTCTATGTGGCAAAGACAAATCTAATTCTATTTAGCATTCTCAAAGTAGTCACAACCAAAATAAATGTTGGGATACAAGTTGACTCTAGGATTGCTACAAATAAAGTTATAATACCAAAACCTACATAGAAAACTATATGAATGAGAAAGAAACATGGGGTTACAAACTCAAATAAAGAATTAGGAAAAATGGCATTCAAAAGGGGATAGAGTTCTATATAGGTCAAGCCATTCCATAAAATCCAATTTCCAAAATGACTAAGCCCTCTAATAAAGATATTCATGAATTTGTGTTGAACAACAAATACTTAACACAACCTTTTTCTTCTTTTAATTTGGGCACTATTCCAATGTTCCATTCAAAGAAGATATCAACATCTATATTATTGATGTGGTTTAGGATGGTAATGCAAGGGACACCCATGTTTACATAGTTGAACTTAGTCACAAAAATGAAGGAGAGGAATCCTCACCCATCCTAGAATTAGAAATACCAAGTTCCAATAATTGAATAATATTTGAACCCTTCACTTTGGTGGAGCTAGATGCAAGATATGAGCTACTACAAGAGTGGTTCTAACCTCACCATAAGGGATAATTCTCCCATTCTCTTTTAAACTTGGTTGTACTGAGTATAAAGCCTTTTCCTTAGGAGTCCTATTTAAACTAGAATGCAAGATGAAATTAGGAGCTTTGAAAATCTCTATTTTTGGATATTTACAATTGGTGATAAACCAAAATTTGGAAAAATATGAGATCAAATTAGAGCCATTATAGTTTTACAAAGATGGGATCTAGAATTTGATCCAATAATTTAACTATTTCTCCAAGTAGGCTGTCCCTAGGGAGGAAAACTAGATGGCTACTTCCTCTATGATGTTCTCACCTAATGCATAATTATCAATTTTTTATTTTGTTGTTGTGATCTAAGATGACCACTAGTAGAAATTGGTGATCTACCACACATACTTGATTATGATGAAAATAGAGTGGAGCTTGAAAATAGAGTGGAGCCTTTCATGTGGGATTATGCAAAAAATATGAGGCTATATTGGAGCATCTTCATGCATATGATTGTCGGTGTAGGTTTTTATTTTCCTAGTGGGTTAATTTATTTTCCCTTAGTCTTATATTTTTCCTACACTTAATTAAGATTGCTTAGGATACTAAAGTAAATTTATTACTAGGAGATAAGTGTGTGGTGTCCCCTTCCTTAAAGGGTGGAACCACTTTCCACTTTTGGTGGTCCATCTTCAACTTTTGTGGTTGATTCTTATTGGTTGGATTTGCCACCTACCTCCTCTCTTAAGTTCTATATAAAATCATTACCTAGCTTGTATTTGCATACTCTTGCATCTTCTTGCAATATTTTGCATTGTATCTTTTCAGCTTGGATGCTCTTAATGCAATATTGTCACATCGACATTGCATAATCTCTCAGAGTCCTGGTTTGCATTCTTATGTTTTCTAGTTTATGTAACTTTGATTTTCTCTTAAAAAGTTCCTTGGGTTATTCAATCTATTTCAGATTTCTAATAATTATGACCTATAATAGGCATACCACAAAAGGGGGTATACATTGTTACCTCATTTAAATGATTAATTTGGAGGGGAATTAGATATTATACATGTGGAACAAGCCTAAAAATTATTGTCTACTCCTTCAAATTTTGAAGAAGGCCAAAGGCCACCCATCTTTAGTAGGATAAATAATAGATCTAAACATAGGAACTCCAAAAAAAATGAAAATGGTAAAGTTTGAGGTCAAGCTATCTGATAAAGAGTTATAAAATAATATGTAACTCCTCATTGAGTTCATAGATGTATTCACATGGAAACACTTGGACATGCTTGAGATAAATTCAAACATTTTTTTCCATAATCTAGTTCCTTTATTAGAGGAAAATCTACTATTTTTTAAGGCACATCAACCCTAAGGTTGTCCTATGGTGAAAGATGAATTGATGAAACTTATTAGTGTATGATTTATATAATAATTGAACTAGTCAAATATGATATTAAACACAGTCCCAATCCTCAAAAATAATGGAAGGTGTGAATATGTATCAATTTTAGATATATCAATAAGGCTTACCATAAGGATTATTTCTCTCTACAATCCATATAACAAATTTTATTGAATCCATTGTCAATTATGAGATGCTATCTATCATGGATGAATTCTTTAGATAAAATCAAATCCACATCATAGAATTTGATTAAGGAAAAATAGTCACCAATCCATGGGGGACATTTTTTTATGTTGTGATGCCATTTATATATAAAAAAGGGTCACCTATCAAGGTCCATGAGCTTGTCCACCACACCATGAAATCCTATGTGGATTATATTTTAGCTAATTCTAAGAAGAGGGGGTATCATGTATAGGATTTATGTATCCACTCTAGCAACTTGCACAACTACAAGGTCAAATCAAACCCCAAAAAATGTGTGTTTGGATTTATAAAGGAGTTGTTATACTTCATCATATCCCTTTAAGGGATGAATGTCAACCCAAATAAAGTAAAGGTGGTTTAGGATGGAAATCTACCAACCACCAAGCTAGCACTAAATAAATTCCTAAGCCAATTAGGGGTCATGTGATGCTTCATATCAAACCTCATTTTTAAAATGTACTTGATCAATAAGCCATTAAATAAAGATATTATAATAAGATTAACAATAGACTACCAACTTTCTTTAATCATGTGAACAAGTTCCTCCTTGACATTGAATTGATTTATTTTAACTAAATCTTCACTTTTGGGCATCTATAGTTGCTAAACCATGAGGAATTTGAAGATGATGTAAACTAGTGATTTGTGTCATTTTTTTGTAGATTCTAAATATATATATATAGAATTTTTGGAATCAAATTGCATTTCTTTTTCCATCTCCTTCAAAAAATAGTTTTTAACATTAAACATCATTTTTAAAGAGTGATGTGTATTTTCTAACACATAATTTTTTTGTTGAGAATATGTGTCTCAAACTCACTCCAGTATAACCTTGGTTCTATCACCAAGCAGCAAAGAATTTGTAAGTGTTAAGTTTATGCCTATACCTCTATACCGCGGGTATCTTCTTGCTGAGGAGCAGTAGAGCGGTTACTACCATATTGCAGGAGTGTCTCAACTGTCAAGCGATGGATACTGTCATACCGTGGGTGTCTTTACACTGGGGTGTAGTAGTGCGGTTACCACCATACCGCATGTGTAGCGGTAGTGCAGTGTATACCGCCATACCTTAGAAGCCCTCAACCTATCTAGAGGTAGTGTGGTTATCACCACCCCGCGGGAGCCTGTTGTTTGCACAGTGGTAGCACTGTGTAAGGTGAAGAGCACAGACTTGTTGAATTGTTGAGGTGTAAGTTGTTAAGTGGAGGATGTTGCTGATTAGGAAGGTGGCCATTTGAATGCCTGGGAAGTTTGATAGTTGCTCTATGGAGGAAGTTGAACTGAATCGATTGTACAAAGAATGTTTTGATTCATGGTTGTTGTTATACATAGTAACATATTGTAACTGTGAAGGGGTTAGAGAGTTTGATGGTTGCATGATCAAATGATCTGTATGTTGTTTTGAGAGCATTGTAACAGTGTTGTTCTGTACGAGATTGATCAGGGAAATGTTGTTGCTATAATATTGACATCTAGAAGGAGAGTTTGTAACTTGTATGCAATTTTGATTACTGTAATACAAGTGATTTTCTTTGGTGTGGTGGGTTTTTTCTCCCATAAGGGTTTTCCTGTGTAAAACTGGTGTCAATTGTGTTTGTGTTTATTTGAAATGTAATTGTAAAATTTAAAGACAAATCTACATTCTTCTCTGAGTTTTGACATTAGGAAAGTTTGTTCTGCATCCATAGGCTTTCCTTACATTTTTTTCTATGAAGGATAAAATTCTAATTTTTTTGAATTTAGGTTCATAACTATGATATCTAGTGCATGCAATTGGTTTCATAGTGTTTTATTGAATATTTTTTTCTTAATTAAGTTTTGAAGTCAAACCGGTTACAATTTAGACATACGTTTACTTGCTAACACAACTTTTTTTGTATGTATCGAAATTCAATTTTCTTTTTTTTTGTTGGATCAAGGACATCAATATGAAGTGCATAGATATTTTTCAAGATTTTTTTTGATAATCTACTATTTTTCCACGTGTACAGAACATAGAGCTTGATTTTCGGTGAAAAATCTACATTCACAAAAAATAAAAAATAAATATAATAATCAAATTAAATATATTTAAAATTACACTTTTTGGGAATCTTATAATAAGGAATATATATTTAAAAAAATAAATTTTAAATGAATTCATTTGATCCCCCAAAAGGTAAATCAAAAGTGGTTTTTTATCAGCTTTTTGATAGGTGTAAAGGAGACTTCGTTATAGGTATGGTTTAAAACTAGCGGGGTTCTATCCAAGGGGGTTTGATCTAAAGTGGTTTGATCAAACCCCCTTAAAATAGAATCCTTTAAATGGAACTTTTCAAGGCTTAAATCATTATATTTTCTAAAAATATGTGATTTCAACAAAAATTAGGATGTCCCAAAAAGTGTATTTAAACCAATATTGTCGGATCACCCCTCACTCATTTGGCACTCATGCCCCAAAAAATTCTCTACCACATTCATGCTAGCACAAGAATATAATGAAAAAAAGGAAAGAGCTATATATTTTATCAATTACACATTACTTGATTATGAAGAGAATTATAATCAAGTGAAAAAGGAATGCCTAGTTATAGTTTTCATGACACACTTCTTCTACCATTACATGTTGAACTAGAAAACACATGTTATTATTACATCAAAATATTTGTGAAGATTCCTTATACAACCAATACTATCAAGGATGGAAATATATTTCCCAACCTTTCTTTATGAATTTAATTAACACACATAAATCAAATAATATCATAGGCATAGGGATAGCTATAGAGTGAAATGGTTGGTAAGCTTCAAGCCTAAAGGGTCGAATAGATAATTACGAAGATTTGCTAGTGGAGAGTTAGAGCCATTTTTCCATGATAGTTTTGAAGACTACTTCATAAATATATATTTTCCCTTTTCCAATTTTTGGGCATAGATTGGAAACTTTAGATGTCAGTGAATTTAATGGTGCTGGCTGTTGATATCTAGAGTAGGGATGTAAATAAGCCTTATGACTATGCAAGCTATATTGCAGATGAAATTCATAGAGCATTAAGATCTATTAAGGTACATAATAGTGTGGTTCACTTCAAATGGTACTATTTATTATTCCATATCATTTTATTCAGTGGTAAAAACATTTGGTCTAACCATGTGCAAATTAGGGCTCTAGATGAACAAAAAAGACTTTCTAGTACAAGAGTGGACTTACATATGGGATAAAGATTGTGATAAGTCTAATTATCTATTCTTTGAAGAGTGATTTATTAGAGATGTTCTCAAAAAAATGTGCAACTTATGGACTAGATATTATTAGAGGAAGTGAGGATATTTTTAAGACCTAAGGATCTTCTCCTAGAGGCAAGGATCAAACACAACTAGGGTGATTGGTTTTTTAACTTTGATATAACTATGATTAGAGTATTTGGATCCCCAATTGCACCACATGTGATTCACATGATTTTCTTAGAAAAAATTCCTTTTTGGAGATCATATGGCAATTAAATGAGTCAGAGACAAGACTCATTTACGAAATTATAAAAATAATGTTATCCTCCCTTCCATAATTGTATGTTTAGACTTCTAGGTCACAACAAGGGAAGTATTGGAGTTGTTGTTTAACAAGATGCTCCCATATAGGATGAGAGCGGATAAGGAAAGAAAGTGTTACCAAGAGCATTTTATCCATGATCACATTTAACTAGTTTCACATTGGTAGGGTTCTTGCATGATCCTGACAATATTGAGGATGATCAAGAATTACTCCATAGAAAAAGAATCCACACAGAGAAGAGCGCTACATGGGTAAAGATCCAAATTGTTGAAGAAAAAAGAAAGCAATTTGACCCTTCTTTTAATGTCTCATCCTCATATATTGAGGATCCCATCATAAGGATCTTGACAATTTTGGACAATATCAACAATCTACTCACAAATGTACCTAGTCCATCAACAGATGTGTCTGGACCATCAACTCAAAGGATGGTGCCACAAATTCCACAATTGGTTACTCCTTTGCAATAGATAACTCCTATTGCAGGACCTTTGGTTGATTACCCCATAAGCCCTAATGAAATTTTAGATGATATCAATATAGTTCAGATGATGCATTCCCTTGCCATGGTTATAATTGAGGCACCTTCTAATGAAAGGATGCTTATAAATTTTGATATTGGAGGGAAGATAATGGATGACGTGAGGGCTAAATATTATTCATAGTTTATGCAATATGACTAATTCATCACAACTAAGGAGTTTAAGGACTTTGTCCTTAAAAATAAATGAGAATAGCTATGGTAAAAGATGCAAGATAACTCACAAATGAAAAGAAAAGAGAGATCATTGTAGAATTTTGGACAAAGTTCAATGTAGAAATGGAGTTTGTGAAACCCGAGAGGGGAAAGATCTAGTAAGAAATGTTGTATGTCTACTCTTTCCAAGGTGGGATATGTCATCTATAATAGCATTCAACACTATTCAGAGACAATGAGGAAATGGGCCTATGTTGTAATTAGAAGAGCAAGCTAATGCTCTATATTTTTGGGCATGGATTTAACCCAAGGCATGAGACCTTGGCTATATGGTCTATTTTCCCAAAGACCAATAAGCCCTAAGTGATTAATGATCCAAGTGAACTCACTAGAAACCTAATAGTCAAGATATTAGGGGATACAAGTGACATTCAATTAGCTTCCATCACAATTAATACAACCTTATTTACTAAAGCAACAATAAAAAATTTGTAGGGAGACTTGGGTAGGGCTAATGCCATAAATTTAAAACTACAAGAACAATTGAACATGGTCACAAGATTACTACGTCCTCCACAACCATCTATTGAGGATAAGGGATCACAATAAAAGGATACTTTAACCTTTGATGTTAAGAATTTAAGAGAGAAGCTCAAGTAGAGAAAAGAAGAGGCAAGAATGGCTAAGGAGCAAATAATAAGATATCAGACCTAGTTGACAATATTTCAAGGGCTACAAGTTTTCAAACATTTTCAGTCATGTTAATAAGTTTTGGGATAACTACAAAATTTTAAAATATGCATTCACCAACCATGCTCAAGCAGGAGTTGGGTTAAAGTTCTTTCAAGTTAGTTGGGCCCCCAAAATTGTAGTATTAAGAATTTTTCAAAATACTCCAATTTTGATTGTGATTTAGTGTTTGATATTTCTAGATCTAATTCTTTAGATGACATCACTCACCATCATAATAAGTATCAAGCACTCATAAGGAGGGAGCTAGATGTTTTTGAAGGCTTTGAATAATTTCATATGCTTCCCATATTGAATACTATGATGAAGGATTGCTTATCCAAGTTTCAATATCTGATTTCTATGTTTCAAAATGGGGAGCTCATGAAAGCTATTGGTCTCTCAACACCATATGTCTCCCTTTTGTGTCAGAATGTCATCACAAGAGTGGTCTAAAGTGAGTGTATATATGTTAAATGGCTTAGTGTAATATGGACTAGACAATATAGGAGCATTAGTAATAACTTCTTTATCTCTTGAAATGTTTTCTTAGATTTTGAGGTCAATTAAATTTTGGCATCCTTCTTTAACATATCATTCAAGGGACAAACAATCTCCATGAAACTCCCGATGAAATTCCTTATAAAAATGATTTTCATGGACTTCAAATCCTTCCTACTATTAGGTAGGGATAGCTTCAAGATAAACTCAATCATTTTTGGGTCAATTAAAATACCCTTTTTAGATATTGTGTCCCAAAAGTTCCCCTTTAATTACCCCAAAAATATATTTCGTAGGATTAAGGGAAGTACCTGACTCTTTGCACCTTTAGAGGATCTTGTGTAGGTCTCCTACATGATTTTCCCTTATCTTTGAAAATACCGTGAGGTTATCCATGTATATAATGATGCACTTTTTGATTATTCCTTTGAAGGCTATATCCATGGCTCTTTGGAAAGTCACCCCTGTGTTGATAAGACCAAAATGAATCCACTTGTATGTGAATGTCTCCCACTTTGTGGTGAAAGAATTTTTTAGTTCATCTTCTTCTTTGACCATAACCTAATTATATCCTAAGTATCCATCCAAAAATGACATCATTTGTGATCCATTGACTATTTAGAGGACTTCATTTAGTGAAGGAAATGGGTAGTTGTCCTTTTTCTATGTATGGTTGAGGTTCCTGAAATTGACATAGAGTCTGATTTCTCTATTTTTCTTTCTTATCAACACCAAGTTAGCTACCCAAGTCAAATTTCATTATAGGTATATGATCTTAGCACTTAATATTTTTTATGCTTCTTTCTATATTAAAGTCTCTAGTAAGGCATTAACTAGGTGTTGCCTATGTCTGAAAGGTTTAGCCTACAAGTTCAAATGAATTGTATGAGTAATCACTGAAGTATCATATGTCTTCAGCCCTTTGTAGCTCCAAGAAATGACCTCCCTATAATATTTCAAGGCTATTACCATCCCATTATTTTCCTCTATGGTACAAACTTATCATATTCTTATTGTGATCATTTCCCAAATTGTAAGAACCATACTTGCCTCCTAAATTGGGAGAAGTTTTCTTGTCCTTTGTTGCACCATCCTAATCAAATATTCTTTATAATGAAACCATGCCCTTTGGGAATGGTGTTGGTCTTCAAATTTATGATGCCCTCATCCAAAATTTTGAATGGGTCTCTATTTCCCTCATCTATGATTTGAGAAGTAAAAAACCAAGTATAGTGATGAATTTGAGGATGTATTGCTCATACGTAAACACCTAAAATTTCATGAAGTTATTTGGAATTCATGGTGATGACACCATCTCTATAGAAAATATCTTCAATTGAGATCTTGTCATGGGTCATAAGGAGCTAACAAAAACAACAAGGGAATCCACAATATGATTCTTTCCCCTGGGGATTGACCAGATGTTGAAAGAATCAAAATCTTAAATCAAGTCCCACACCCTATTCTTGTAGGCTACCAACCTTTTATTATGGCATGCATATTGGCTCCTAATTTGTATTATTATCAACTAGGAATCCCCTTCTACAAATAGGTACTTCAATTTCTTTTGATGAGCCAATGGCAATCCTTTAATCAATGCCTCATATTCAGTCATATTGTTTGTGCATGTGAACTATGATCTAAAGGATCCTAGGAAGGATTTACCTTGGGGAATAATCAATTCAATCCCGACATCACTCCCTTGTTTGCACTTGGATACATCAAATTTGAGTTTTCACATTATTTTATTGTCCATGCTATGGATATTTAATTATTCTTTCATAGTAGGGACACTTTGTTGATTGAATGTGTCAGGACCCTTCATCGTATCTAGTTCAGGTTCGTTTGGTCCTTCATCTCTAGGTAGAGGAGACTCCTTCACTTGTTATGTTCTATGGTGGAATTGATTATATCCATAACTGAATCTAGCTTAGCTTTGAGTATTTCTTAGATAGGACTTTCAATGACCCTTTTAGGGATTGCATTATCTTTTGGAGTGAAATTCCCAATTGTCATCCTCTTTTACTACTCTTGAAATTGTACCAATTTAACCCTTGTCATTACATCTTGGCAAGCAAGTTGGTTATGAATCTAACACCATCCTGGTAGTAGGAGTACTAAAGCATCTACATATTCTCCAAGATTATTCATATTGTTATACATCCTATGAAGAAATTCATAAAATGTCTAATCAAAAGATTCAAAATCTTGTAATCTCTTAATAGGGTTATCTTCTCCTGTGCATTATTTAGCAACCAAAGACATCATCATAATTTCATTCATCTTATATACTCCTAAATCCATTTATGTGAAGGCTACTTCAATTGGTGTGTTGTACTCAATGATCGTATGTTTAATCTTAGGCCCTACATCGATTTTGATTTGGTTATTTAGGCTTCTCCATGGCAGCCACAACTGAGTAAAGTCTGTGAAAAAATAGCCCCTTAAACACTTGGTGCATTCCTTGTTCAACAACATACTGTACATTTATGGGATTTTTACATGTATATCAATATACTCCTAAACATAGGGGTCTGAAGCTAGTTGCATGTGTATGTTTTTAGTTCACCAATGACTTTGACCTCAATTTTTTCAAGTTGTATAACTACTCTATTGGATAGTTTTAGAGTCTTTCTTAACTTTTGACATATTAAAAAATGAATTCATCATTCTCTTTTCCTATTTCATTTCATTTCAAGGTTTGATTACCAAAATAGGGTTTGACCAAGGCAAACCGCTTTCCACTAACAAAACAACAGTTTTCCCTCTCTTTAATGTGTGATTTGCAGACCTATGTTGAAGACATATTTAAGAGAAAGTTTGGAGAAATTTGTCAAGTGTTCAAAGTTGTCAAAGTTGTCACCTTGCATTGGAGATCATTGGAATACATCTATGGGTTGCAAATCAGAGTTTCAGATCCAAAAAGCAAGTGGAAAGGACAAAGCAGACATTGAAGAGTAGAATCAGACTTTGAATTTCTAGAAAACCTTAACTAGATTGATACGCCACTTTTGGCATATGAGTCCCAGTATAGGAAAATTTATAGATTTCAAGAGTTTATGTCATATCTCTGCTAGATTTCAGTTTTTTTCCCAAAAACGCTAATCTGGGACTAAATCACCTAGTCTAGTGTATGAGTCGCAGTCAACATTAAATTTAGTGTTTTTTAGCATTTCAAGTCTTCATTCATGCCTCTACGAGTTTCCAGGTGCACGCCTTCCATCTCTCAACTTTATGTTCTAATTTACATGCTTTTCTAGGTCATTTAGTGAAGTATTGCATTGCATTAGGTTTATGCATTAGGTCTTGCATTTCATTAGTCTTTTCAAGCCTTATCTTAGTGGTGAACCCCTCTTTAGTTTATAATCAGACCCTAGGAAAACCCTATTGCAAGATCTCTTTCTCCTTTGCATAATTTAGATTGAGATCTCTAAGGTTTCCGTTCAATGGAATGATTGTGAAATGTGTTGTTCTGTGTCCTAAACCATAAAGAAACCATTTTCCACAATTTCAAGTTATAAATGTTTCTCTCCTATTGGAAAGCATAAATATTGGCACACTCTGGCTCATCTTTATTTTTAAAAGGAAATGTGAATTATTATTCTTCTAAAAATTAGCCCTAACTCCCTTCACTAATTAGAGCATAGGAATCGACCATCATGTTATTCATGTTTTTAGGGGAAGATTGTGGATTTCCTTGCATGATTTTAGATATTTTTTACATCTCTGGATAGTTAGCTTCAACATTATCTAGAGTTTCATGGAACCTGCAACCATTCATTATCAAATTCACATCAAAATAATTGATTTTGTTTGTGTTGTACAAAGGTTTGGGTCTAGTGTTCCAAGGTTGGTTTGTGCTTTGGGGTTGAGTTTATTCCTTGAAAACCCTAACCATTCTGATTATTATTATGAGAGCTATAATTTTGGTTATGGTTATGGTTCTAGCTCTAGTTGTGGTTGCCTCCTTGAGAGGGATTTATTCTCAGACATGTGATCTCATTGGTAACCTGGGACAATTTCCTCTTCATGGCTTATAATTCAGACAGTAATTGAGCATTGGGATCTTGATATGAATGGGTTATTTGGTTTTGTTGTTCAAAGAATGGTTTCTTAGGTTGTCCCATCCCATTGATGATATTTACTTCATGTCCCTTCCTAGGATAAGTAATTGTGGGAATGGTGTGGGATTGGAAATTCATAGGTTGAAATGGCAACAAGTTTTGGGATGAATTCATCGTGTCTAGGATGGGGTTCAATAGCAACATGCGATTAACCAATGCATTATTTATATTTGGAATTTTATTAGGAATTCCAGGTAAACTTAAGGATGATAGTGAACCAAAAGGATTACTCGCTTGTGGATTCGTCTATTGGGAAAAGATAGTGGATTCATTGTATATCTTTTTCAGGGTATCTCAACTTCCTTCAAGTAACCTCCTTAGAAACAAGCTAGTCAAGGGATCTAATGACCTAAAGTATGTTTGTTCAACAACAACCTCATTCATAAGATATGGTTTGACCAACCTCTTGTAAGTCTTATGAAACCAAGTGATTTAAATACTAATTGTTTCATTGGATTCTCTCCTACATGATACAAATTTATGATATAAAATGGTTGGATTTGTGTAAACCTTGAACTAAATTTGGTTTCTAAATTTTGCCACTTTGTGCTGGCTCCTCTAGGAAGGTTCAGATACTATATGTAGAAAAATTCTCCCAAAAATAATGGAATAACCTATAGACCATATCTTGATGTCCGATTTGGGCTATGTTGTAGATTTCCTTAAAAGTCCTTATATGGTCTTCAGTGGTTCTAGACTCCCCATAAATGAACTTGGGGTAGAAATTTTTATAATTTTTAGGTAATTCATGTAAGGGTCCTCCTATATTCAATGGAGAACTCTCATCTACTCTAAACTAAGCCATCCTGAGTGGCGGGGGAGAATAAACTTTTGTGATTTGAGGTGAGGTTGGACTCACTAATAGGGCTTGCAGGTTGGGATCTAGTGATGTTTCTACAAATTTTGAACCCTCTCCTCTACCTTTTCACTTATCACTCCTTTTCTTTCAATATTGGAATAATTATAAAAGATCTCCTTTGTTTAGGGTGGATCTAAGAAATCTCTCAAGTATCGGTTCAGAGAGGAGATAATATTTTCTAGCTTGTTTGTTTGAGGCCCTCCTTCTAGTGCCAATTATGTTAATGGTGGTTTTAGCAAAACCAAATTGTTAAGTAACAATAAATTATTACTCCTCTTAAAAAGAAGGGTTTCCTACTTCAATATTTCTTTTAAGCCAAGTCTTGACCATGATGGATAGAAAATTAGTTTGTGTGAGCTTGTTCAACAAGGGGCCTAGGCGAGGTGGAAAAATTTTGGAATCATAAGGTAGTTGTTGGCTCTGACTTGTTTTCTTTTGATAATCATGTTGCTACGTTGTTTTTTTGCTTCAAGGAAAAGTTCTCTTTGGTTTTGTCGAATATCTATGCTCCTAATGCGAAAAGCTCTCGTAAGTGTTTTTGGGTGAGTTTGAATACTTATAAGGCTCGGTTCTCTTTTCAGAACTAGTAGGTGATGGGGGATTTTAATACCCCATTGAATGATCCTGATAAGTTTGGGGGATCTTAGGTGGATGATGACAATCATCTTGATCTCATGAATTTCATCAATGATAATCTTCTGCTGGATTTGGATTTGGGAGGAGCATCCTATACTTGGTCCAATAGGCGTACGGGGGATGCTTTGATTCAGGTTAAGTTGGATCAGGCTCTTATTTCTCCCAATTGGTTGCACTTTTATGCCTGTTCCCTATCTATTCTTACTAGGCTTGGATCATATCATTTTTCTATATCCTTGAATGGTGGACCCTTTGGTCATAAAAAGTCTTTTTCATTCAGGTTTGAGAAGATGTGGACTAACCACCCAGACTTGCGTTCAAAAATTGTTGAGTGGTGGAATATTAATGTTGATGGGTTTTCCATGTATAAAGTTGCTAAGAAACTTGCTTCTATTAATAAAAACCTGATTAAGTGGAATAAGGCGTCTTTTGGAAACATTTTTTAGGAAAAATTGGAGCTTAAGGCTAAACTGGATATTGGGCAACAAGGAATGCAGGCTTCTAGGTCTAATTCCTCGCTTCTTCAGGAGGAAAGTGTACTCTTGGCTAGTTTGCATAATATTGTGGCGAGGGAGGAGTTCTAGAAGTAGAGGTCTAGAGCTATTTGTCTTTGAAGTGGGGATAAAAATACTTGTTTCTTTCATCTTACAACTTTGAAGCATAGATCCTCTAATAGGATTTCTAAAATTGTTGTGAATAATTCTTCTCTTGAAGAGGATGATGACATAAGATTTGTGGTTCAATATTTCTTTGAGGACCTTCTCTCCGAGGATCGCCCTCTGGATCATGTTTGCCAACAGGGCTTCCTTAATGTTATCCCTAACTTGGTGACGAAGGAGGAAAATAGTGTCTAGACTGGTATTCAGTTAGTGTTTCCTTTTGAAGGGAATATATCTTTGGGGCCTGATGTGTTCCCTATGTTATTCTTTCAGTCTTATTGGGAGATAATTTCAAAGGATGTTCTTAATGCCACCAAAGAATTCTTTGGAAGTAGGCAGCTTCTTAAGGAATTGAATTCCACGTTTATAGTGTTAATCCCTAAGAAGCCTGGGGCTGAGCTCTTTGGTGATTTTAGGCCTATTAGTCTTTCTAATTTCATTTATAATATTTTCTGAAAGGTGCTTGCTTCAAGGTTGCAAAGGGTGTTGTCTAAGATTATCTTGCCTCAATAGAATGGTTTTGTACTGAGAAGGTAGATTCTGGATTCCATTTTTATGGTGCATGAAAACATCCATTCTCTTAAAGTTAACAAAAAGCATGGGCTTATTTTGAAGCTTGATTTGGTCAAAGCTTACGATCGAGTGAATTGGCACTTCCTGAGTAGCATTCTCAAGGCGTTTGGTTTTTCAGACCGAGTTCTGCAATTGGTGTGGAAATTAATCTCATCTCCTTCTTTTGTGGTGTTTATCAACGGGTCGCCCTCGACCTTTTTCAGAAGTTCTCGTGGTCTGTGGCAAGGGGATCCTATTTCTCCCTTTCTTTTTATCATTAAGGTGGAATCTTTGGGCAGGTATCTTCTTCAAGCAGTGTCTAATGGGGCCTTCAAAGGTCTTTATCCTTCCTCATGCCAGCTTTGTTGCTCCCATCAACTATTTGTTGATGACAATGTTATTCTTGTGAAGGCTTTTGTTTCTGCAGATAAATCTATTCATCTTATTCTTCAGCAATATGAGGTGGCTTCGGGTCAGAAGGTGAGTTTTCCTAAGAGTACTGCTTGTTTTCCTAATACTCTAAAGCATCGTCAATTGAATATTGCTAGTATTCTTGAATGTGGTATTGGGGAGCTCCCTTCAACCTATTTTGGGCTCCCTCTTTGTTCTAACAATGTCCCTGATTCCTTTTGGAATAGTATCATTGATAAGTTTAATTTGAAGATTGTTAGTTGGAAGGGTTCCCTGCTTAGCCAAGCAAGTAAAATTCAATTAATAAGGTCAACTTTATAGAATTTTCCAATTTACACCGCAAGTTTGTTCCAAATTCCTAGAAGATTGATGGCATTCAGAAAAGATTCTTGTGGTCTGGGTGGAGGTGAAGAAAATATTACACATGTTGTCCTGGCAGGACGTGTGTAGATAAAAAATCCAAGGTGGTTTAGGCCTATGTAAGTTGAAAGAATTCAATTCTTCCCTTATGGAAAAATAGTTATGGAACTTGCTTGTGAGTGACAAAAAATGGATGGCGATCTACTCTTCTAAATATTTGAGGGGAGTGGATAAGTTTAGAGATTTGTTCAAGGAGAATTTTGTTCCTCCACAGGGGTCTATCCTCTGGAACTTTATGCTTCATGCTCATTCAATTGTGGTTGTTGGCTTGCAGTGGGTCTTGGGAAATGGTAGAAGGATCTTGTTTTGGGACGATTGGTGGATTGGGCATGGTCCCTTGAAGGATGAACCTTAGGCGACCCCTTTCAAAGATTTTTGTATCAGGGAATGGGGTTTTTTTGTTGCTAATTATATCCTTTAGGGTAGTTGGATTAGACTTGATTTGGTTAATAGGGATTTGAAGCACCTCTTTGTTTTTATTTCCTTGATTCATATCCCTGTGGATTCTCTTGATGATTTTGTGGTTTGGCAGTTGACTCCCAATGGAAAGTTTTATGTTTCTTCAGCCTTCTCTTTTCAAACTCGGTTGGTTGGTCCCCCTCCTTTCTGGGGTCATTTGTGGAATGGGAAGCTTCTGCCTAAGATTAATATTTTCTTCTAGCTTCTATGTCAAGAAAAGATCTTAACTCTAAATAATCTTGTAAAAAAGTGAATGTCTCTCCCAAACAGGTGTTTCTTATGTAAAGAAGTTGTTGAGGATTGTTTTCATCTGGTGATTGGCTATAGTTATACATGGGATATGTGGGCTCATTTTTTAGAGTTGTGGGATATTGCTTGGGTGTTTCTTGCCTCTTTTGTTGAATTGTGGACTTAGTGGGTGGCTCTGTCTCTTAGTCTGGCTCTCTCGATGTTGTGGTCTCTATCTTGCTGCATGTGGCATGGGGAGTTTAGAAGGAACGTAACAATCATGTTTTCCATCAACTGGAACTATTGCCTTCTAGGCTGGCCTTTAAAATTTGTGATGCTATCAAGGAAAATTTCCTTTCTGAATTCTTGGTGATCCCCTCTTTTAATCTCAAGGTGGTTGTTTCTCCTTATGATTTGCTTGTGGGAAAAATATGGAATCTCTCTTGTGACCTCTCTAATCTGGTGAAGAAGATAAAAGAATCTAGGAAGGGGCTTCAGTGGAAGGACCCTCTTCTAGTTGGTTTAAAGTTAACTTTGATGGAGCTTGTAAGGGAAATCTAGGTCTTGTTGTTTGTGGGGGAGTGTTACGTGATGAGAATGGTAGATTTGTCTCTACGGTGATGCTCCCTTTGGGAACCCAGACAAACCACTATGTAGAGGTAGCTACATCCTATCATGGGCTCTTGTTGGCAAGAAATTTAGGGACCTCCAAACTTTGGCTTGAACGGGAATCACTTAATATTATAAATTGTCTTTTGTTGAAGTGTCTACCTACGTGGTCTATTGCTCATCTCATTAATGATCTGATTTCCATCATTAATTCTTTTGATGAGATAAGAATCCTGCATGTGTTTAGGGAAGCTAACTTGCTGGCTAATGGCTTAGCTAATTTGGGAGTGGTGGCTCAAAATAATTGAGATGAATTTGAATCCTTACCACTCAACCTTAAAATCATTTCCAATAATGACCAAGTGTCATGTTATTAAGGCGGTTGAAATTAGGGAAAGGCTCTTTGTTATTATTTTGAGCTGGTTTATGCACGTTGAGTGTTGGCCCTACCCTTCTCATAATTTCCATTTAGATTTATGTGATATTATTGCCTGGTTGCGTAAGTTTGGAAGTACTTGGTATGGCAGGCTCACACACTTTGTGGATCTTATTTGCATTGTTTTATGGTTAGTTTTCCTAATTTTGTCTTTGCAGAAAATTAAGCTATTGTTGGTTTCTTGTTTGCTGCATGCCACCATAGGTGGAGCTTGTTACAGAGTGGAGCCAAGCTCTTGCGAGGAGTTCCAAAGTAATGAAACTATGTGGGAGCATCTAGAAAAGGGTGGGGTTACCCCATATCCAGGCTAAAGCTCCAAGGGTTGAATCCTAAAGTGACAGAGGTTTTTGTTAAAGGGTGGAGTAGTAGGATTCTATGTTACAAAGTCATGGAGCTCAATATTGATGAGGATTTTGTGGCGGAGGTGATTGGTCTTCCTTCATCTGGGAGGAAATTCTATAGAGACAGAGGTGTGGCTAAGAAAGCCTTTGCAAATTTCTTTAAATTTGATGAGAAGAAGAAGCTCAAGGAAGTTGGGAATGGTGGGTACGCTCGCAAGTCTCTCAAACTGCTTTGGAGGGATCTAGCTTTGGCTATTATGCATTACTTCACCTTGGAGGGTAGGTTTTCTATTGTTTATAGCTACCACTTTATGCTTCTAAACCACTTCTGTCACAAGGTGTTGGTTTCAATTCCTTTTTATCTTTTGTTGTCTATGGAAAATAGTATTGAGGATCATCACAAGAACCCTAAGAAGGTCATTCTCCATAAAGGCCTTATGAATTTCTTTTTTTTCATATTAAGATGAAGTTAATCCCAGTTTCTCCTAAGACCCCAACCCGCAAAAAGGGTGTTAAAAATTTTGGCTATGAGACTGGTGATTCTGCGGTAGAATGGGAAGGGAATTCTGAGGATGAGGATTTAGATTTTGAAGAGATGTCGGTTGAGGATGGTGAGTCTGAGGAGGGGTCTAAAGCTTCTGAAGCCTAGTCAAAGGGATATGAAATGGATATTGAGTTGAAGGATGCTACGGTGTTTTCTGGGAAGAAGAGTGCAAAGGGGAAGAATAAGTGCCCCAGGAAAGAAAAGTCTTATGTCAAGAGGAAGGTGGAGACATTGAAAGTTGTGGAGGACCTTGTTTCTGGTGAGAAACCTTCTCTAAGCCCTCGTAAGGTGGGTGTTGTAGAGAGCTCCCCTACATCTAGTGAAAAACCTTCTCAAGGCCCTAGTAAAGTGGATGTTGTGGCGAGCTCCCCTATTGTGGAGGATAGTCTTGGCATTGGTAAAAACCTCCTCGGGTTTGTGCAGCCTATGGAGATTAATGTACAAAAGATTGAGTGTTTCCAATGTTCTAAGGAGATTGACCCTAACCAAGTTCCTCTTGACTCTCATTTTAGCACATTGCAGGTTAAAGGGAGCGTTGTGAAGGCAGAGAAGTTGGAAGTCTTGGCGGACTTGGAAAATATGCTAGATAAGCACAGGGTTAAACTTGAGGTGGTTGAATTGGAGGACTCCCTTGTTGAGGATGATAAGGAGGATAATGAGGAGCATCGGGAAGACCCTATTCGGAATTTTGATTCAAATGTTGAGCCTCATGTTAATTAGGATGAGGTCAATATGGGCATGTTCTATAGGATGTTGAGGATGGAACGTGTAACTTTTTTTCTTTGGTTAAATGGTTGTTCTCAAAAGTTAAGGAGCTCAATTTCCAAGTAAAGAATTGGCAAGATGTTTGTGTGCACTAGCCCATAGTAATCAGAAGGAATGGGCGATTAAAGGTAAGGTCAAAACCATGAATGTTATGCTTGATAAACTTGTTGTGGATGTTGATCACCTTGGTATTACTGATGAAGAGAGGATTTCCTCTTTGGAATTGGTAGTTCATAAGACTTTTGAGGAGAGATTTGTTAACATAGAGGAAAAAATTAGTAAGTTGTCAGATGATTTGAACACTGTGGTAAACATTAGCAATAATTCCTTCAAGTTGAATGCTAAGGAACTCTCTATTTTAAATGAGAAAGCCTTGAAATGAACTAGTAAACCCCTAGAGCTGGGTGACATTGAGAAAGTAATGGAGGATGTGAATTACTCAAACTTGGTGGAGAAGAATGAGGATCCTACTTCAAGTATGGAAAATGATGTGGATGTTGGCCCGTGTTTGAGAACGAGGAGCAAGACCAAGAAGCAAGCTTCCATTTCGTTTGAAGAGACCAAGGATGTTATGGAGATGCATGAGGGGGTCATTTAGGAAAATTTATCCTTGGTTAATGTTTTGGAAAAGATGTTGTAGCTGTGTTGTCTCTTTTGTTTGATCAACCTTGTTGTTGATGTTTTGGTTTTGGGTTGTTGATGGGTTTCTTTGTTAATTTTTGTTGTCAACATTTTGGATTTTTTGGGCTATGGGTTCTCTTGGCTTAGTCTTTCTTGCAACTTTTTGCCTTTGCAAAGAGTTTCAGGGCCCCTTCAAAACCTAATTTTCCTTATAAAAAATAAGGGGCCTAGGTAATTCAAATATTCTAGAAAATGTATTAAAAAAATGTAACATTGAATAGGAACATTCATTTCTTTTGAATTTAAAACTAATTATGTGTTAGTACATCAAATCTATATTATTATTGTGCTTTTTGAAGAATTCAAGATATTATAAAATAAAGATAAAAATATTTAGGGTTAAGAGAGAAATTTAAAGAAAAACTTAAATTAAACAGACAAAGGCAAATCCTATTCTACTTATTAATTCTAAATGGTTAGGAAAAATCACAATAATTAGTACTAAACTAATCTATATTCACTCAGTCACTGTTAATACCAATGCAATCTTCAAAGGAAATTAATAAAATTAATATTTTAATTCATGTCAAATCATATCACCATAAAACATGTGCAAGTCTCAAACAAGACTCTATTCAATATCGCAATAACAAGATTGACTTTACCTAGTTATTCAATTCAGATAAATAAAATAAGCATATATTCACCAATGATCAAGATCCATATGCATGCAATAGGCGTAATCCTTAGAAAATTTATAATTTATGCTTCACAAAATATAGTAGGAGAAATCCACATTGAATTTTTTGTATTTCTTGCAAACAAAATGATTTCTGATCCTTTACAATTACCAAACATCCAAACTATATAGAACTATGCATCCCATCATTTCTGGATCTAAAAAAAATTAACTGAAAGTCTATCCAGGGAAATCAACTCTTATCTAGAAATAAACTTTAACTAAACTTAATAATTAATTTTTAGAATTGGATTCTAACTGAAAATCCAATGCTAGATTGATGTTTTACCACTTAGTCAATACTAGGAAAATTTTCTAAAAAAGTACTAATATAAATTTGTTCATAGTATCCATAGGAGGACCCCAATGATATTTCAACTTTATCCTGTGTGATAAAGTCGAGCTCTCTAACTTTTCTTGCACATTTGTGAAGCCCAGAAGCTCCTCCTAGAAAGCTCGCAACTTCATCTTTTGGGTCATGATCTAGTCAATGATTGCTTGACTGACTTGACCTTGCAATGACTCCTCAAATTCTCCAACCATCTTACTCGAAGATGCCACTAGGGATGAGATTTCCCAAAAGCTGCATCCCATGTTCTCCACAAATTATTTTTTTTTACCATAGCTTGTTCGGCTAGGTTTATGTTGCTATTCAACTTGTGTTTACACTTGTTCAAAGTTTTTACTCTTAGTTGTCCCACTTTCATCCATTCTTTTGGCTTATCTTGATCCTCTTCTTCTATGAAAGCAACCTTTAGCAAATATTTTGAAGGAGTAGCCTTTATTTTCTATAAAATTGGGATGTAATTGTCTCAAACCATTAAATCTTCACTTAATTCTAGTTGTATTTGGTGAGCTAGACTAGCCTCATCACTAATGCAGTGATATGTATTTATTTCCTTTCTCAAAATTTTGTTAGCTAGGGCTTGTAGATCATCTCTCCATCCCTTAGCAGCAATAAACCACCCTCAAGGTCTAGATGTAGAGCTTCTCTTTTAATGCAACTTGCAGTACTAGAACATGAGTAACTGATCAAAAGATCCAATAAAATTGTTAATACATGTTAATTGGGCCACGTGGGACTTAAGTTCTTCTTTTGTGTTTTCATCCTTCTACATCTTTTTAATGGTAGTGGACACAACCATCAATAATGATTTTTGTTCCCCTTCTCTAATCTGGACACCAAGGTCTACCTATTATATTTGGTAATATTCAAGTAGCATGTCCGATTTAGGCTTGTCTACCATGGGAATAGAAATTTGTGTTATTTTTTTCCTTAGCTCGCCCATGGTGATAGCAGACACCCTCCTTGATATCTTTCTTCTTTTTTGTTGATGTTTGGAAGTCCTCAAAAATAATTGCAAGGTTCTCTTGTTCTCCCTCTTAGACGTAAGTCCTTTTTCTCTATTGGATGGTGTGGTTCAACCACACTGGAAGGGTAGAAGAGACCTTGTGTTGGGGAGAGGGGATGACTTCTATATTATGTGAAGCTTGAGAATGTTCATGCTCTACCTCGAGTGCCTCTTTTTCATGTTCTATTTCTATCCCTACAATTTCCTCTCTTTAAACTTTTCTTTTAAATTATTCATCTACTACCTCCTCATTCTAAATATTCCTCCTCTCTTGCTTGTAGTTTTTATTGCTCTTGGGGAGGAGGACGAGTATCATTTGGAGCTGAAAGAGGAGAAGGAATTGGAGAAGTGGATATGTGAGAAGGAGAAGAATGGTTTTTAGGTGATGGAGGAGGAGAGGGGATGGGAGATGAATGAGGTGATGGAGGAAGAGATGGAAAAGTAGATTCATGTGGGGGAGAAGATGGAGTAGGTGAACTAGACTTAGGTACTAATGTGGCTTGAGGATCACTCTCAGTTCTCTTTCTCCATTTTAGAGGAATATCTTCCTCAATTCCATCTTCTTCACTTGATTCTATGACTATTTTCTCTTTTTCCTTCATCTTCTTTGATCCAACTAATGAGGAAGATGGTCTTTATTTCTTAGGTGTAGCAGTAGATGGACCTTCAACTGCTTTGGAATTCATTGGCTAGGATTGAGGTTGTGGCAACACCATCATAGGGAAAGGAGAAACCAACCATCTTTTAGAACAATCCTTAACAATTTTTTCCCTTGTTTATATATCATTGTCTTCTATGTAGCTGAATAATCTACATTATAGTTGGTTGATTGAAAATCCCCTATCCACTAAAAATAGGGTCCAAAACTTTCCCATTATCTTTTAAATCCTTTGGCACTTTGGCCACATTGCAAGCTTTCGTCATCTCTACTATTAGCTTGCAGTATTCCTTCATCCTTCAAATTCATCTTGAAAATTAGATCAATGGTCTTCAAGAGAAGCTTCATGCTTGAAAAGGAACCTATGACTTTGCTTATTTTTCCAATAGGGTCAAATTTGGCCCATGGGTCATTGTATAGGTTCACTGAATACATAGCCAACTCTAGTTGTATCGTCTTAACATTTTTCGTGTTTGCACAAGAGTATACACCCATTTTTACAAGGAAGGATTCCCTAACTTGTGTTTTTCAGTAATCAATTTGTGAATCTCAATCCCCTGTCTACATAGTTCCAACAATATTATCATTCCAATGAGATATCTTGGCAACTTCAAGGGAGCCTTGTAGAATCTTTCCACTCTAATGTATGAGAAGGTTTTGAACTGAATATACTAGTTCCCCCAATTATTAAGCTATGTAATGGCTTCCAATGAGATCCTCTTGGAGAAATCATTTTCCAACCCTCTGATGATTACATAAATGAAATCATCATTTGCCACACAGTAGTCCTTGTTGCTAGCATTTATCTCTAACTATGGGTAATGTTCATATATCTTGACCTCTCCAAGCTGAAGGGATCCAATCCTAGTAAGTCTTGGGAAGGTTGCTTGATAGGCTAATAAATATACTAGATAGGATGTCATGTAGAATTTTTTGTTGTTTAGCACAATCAATCATCTTGCCATCTAAGATAATCAATATGAAGCAACACATCAATGGATGTAAATCTCTGGCACTTGGATAACCATAGACCCTACTAAGGAGTGTAATTTGGTCTCTGATGTTTTCCTTGAACTCACTCCTATGTTGCACCTTGGCCAATTTGAGGGACAACTTCCTTGGGTTTATCAAAATTTGGCTGCTAATAACATTGAGACAACTTACATTATTCTTCTCAAAGTAATCAATTGCTTTGTTGATATCAATGGTCTCATATTTGGGAAAGACAAGGACCCTGAATACCTTTTGAATCATATATAGTCTTATATCAAGGACTACCTCTCTAGATGACCCTAATATCTTCTTTTATTTGTGGTCATAATATTGAGTACAAGTCAATACTAGATCAGGTAATTGTATTGAGACTAGGAAGGCAGTTGTCTCCACTAACCCAAAATTAACCAAAGAGGTGGATTTGATTGTCCTTTCTCCTTCAATGTAGATTCTCCTATGAAAATTGTTCATATCTATGTGTCTCAGATTAGTATCCTTGATGTCTGAGTAGGGAGAGAACATCTTGGAGGGAGGATGGTACCCTTTGTATTGGTACTTCATCCTGACACCTTCCTTCAACATGTTACTTGCATATGAAAATACCATCCATTGTAACATTGAAGGAAATAATCAAAAATAAAGAATCAACACCCCTTTTCGAGCTCTAAAGACAAGTCATTTTAATTTGTATTATAATGATAAGGCCTTTTAAATCATTGGTTAACCAAAGTTTTGGTTTGTCATTGTAAGGAAAGCAGAGGTGCGGAAACACTTTCCTAATGTCAAAACCACAGGGAAGAATGCAATGTAGGGATTTTAATTTTTCAAATTACAATCTAATTAAGACACACATGAAAGATTTATAGAAATAGAGAAAATACTCAAAGACAATGAACAACAGATTTACGAGGGAAACCCTTACGGGAAAAAACCCACCACACCAAACTGAATCTCTTTGTATTACAGTAACAAAATATTACATACAATTCAGAGATACAGCTCTCTGGTTATCATTTCTTAGAAGCTACATTCATTGTTCATCAGTTATAGAAATGCTCTCTCAACAATTCGATTCACTCCTCATTTTTCTAAAATCAGAATCGATCTGCTTTTATTTTATCACATTTTGATTTTGCCTTCTGTGCATCTTTATCTGCCAGATCTCCAACGAGGAAAGTTTCCATGTCATTTCAGATTTTTCCCTGCAAGCTATTTTTCTCTAGTGCTGCAACAGTTACAAAAAACCAACCATCATTAGTTTGAAAACCGCTTCCTCTGATTGGTCCAGTAGGATGCCACACAGGATGGTCACACAATCAACGGTGTCCAAACTTTGTTGGCATATCGGTGAGACACTAACAATGTCTCCCCGATGCCACAAAGTATTTGCTATCAATTATTGGCTTCAAACCCCAATAGTCGGCAAGAGGATTCTCATTTGACAAGACTCATACCGAAAACCATAAGTCATCTTGAACTCAGAGAGACCATCGGCAAGACATACCTATCTCGCCAAGACCTCATATCGAAGTCTTAGAGTTATGCTGTTGAGTGATTTCCATTTGGCGTGACAATCGCATTTCGATGAGACTCATATCGAAGTTAGAAGTCACAGCGATGAGTTACACTATCAGCAAGATACTTCATTCTCGCTAAGACTTCCCATCGACCACTGCATGCTACACCGAAGCCTTACAACTATCGGCAAGACTCCACGGTTTCGGTGAGACCTCATACCGCAAGACACAACTTCCACCGAATGATCTACCATTTTTGCCAAGATGTCATAGCGAACATCCCATGTCACCCTGAATGTCACATGCTGTCGGCAAGACTCATGTCTTTCGCTGCGACCTTTCTCCGAGTGCCCCAAGTCTTACCGAAGACCATTAGCGTGACTTACCCAAGTTTCCAAGACTTCTCAACGAAGTCTTTTGTTACCGCGAAGACACCACGGGAACACTCCTGTTGGCATGACCTAGCGTCATCGTTGAGACATCTCCCCGCAACCTTTAAGTTATCCCAATAGTTGTACATCCCAGTCGGCGAGACCTTTATCAATCACTAGGACTCATACTGAAACAAAAGGTTACGCCAATTACCATATGCAAAACGGTGTCAGCGAGACATTTCATATCGGCCAAACCAATACCAACAACCCAAGTCTCCCCGATGCTCGATAAGATCACATTGTCGCCCGAAGGTTTCCACTCGCCAAAAGGTTACGCCGAACACAAAAAGTCACAGTGATAGACTTGTCGGCAAGACTTCAACCCTGTCATAATGATAGGAACATTTTAAGAGCTTCAGAATAGTTAGTCACCCAAACATGAACAATGTCACAGTGACTTTTCCCTCTAGGAGTTCCATGTTAGTAAGGATTGAGGCACATATTCCAACAAGCTCCCACTTGACGAAGATCTTACTGACACCTCCAGGGCATAGACAAACTACTAAAAATCATGGGCCAAGAGGCCCATCGAACTGGCACACCACCTAAACTTGTTTGTGCTCACAGGCTTCGTCAATGCATCTGCAACATTCTCCAGAGTATCCACTTTCTCTAAAAAGACCTTCCCATCCTCCACCATATCTCGTACAAAGTGATACTGTACATCTATATGTTTCATCCTGGCATGGAAAGTAGGATTCTTTGCCAAACATATAGCACTCTGACTGTCACAGTAAATAGTAATCTTTCCTGCATCAAAGCCAATGTTAGAACACAATTTTTTTAACCAAATAGCTTCTTTATAGGCATGTGTTGCTGCCATGTACTCTACCTCTGTAGTGGACAAAGCAACAACAGCCTGTCGCTTGCTCATCCAACTTACTGCACCACCATTCATCATGAAAATATATCCACTAGTGGATCTTCTACTGTCAATATCCCCTGCCCAATCAGAGTCCATATAACCTCGAATACTGAGAGTTCTCTAGAATTCAACCAAGTTACCATGGTAACACAAAGCAAAGTCTGAAGTGCCCTTCAGATATCTAAACACTCTCTTCATAGCATCCCAATGTGTTCTTCCAGGATTTTACATAAACCGACTAAGAACTCCCACTGCTTGGGCAATGTTTGGCCTTGTACAGACCATTGCATACATAAGGCTGCCAACTGCACTTGCATAAGGCACACTGGTTATGTCCTCCATCTCAGTAGGAGATTTTGGACAATCCTCAACAGATAGCTCTGTTCCCTGTGTAACTGGAACAACTAGCTACTTGCACTCAGTCATACAAAATCTCTCTAGAACAGTCATGATATACTTACTCTGACTGAGCCAAAGTTTTATATTCTTCCTGTCTCTGGTTATTTCCATTCCCAGAATATACCCTGCTACACCAAGATCTTTCATTTCAAACTTTGCAGACAATTGAGACTTAAGATCAGAAATCATTAGCTTACTATTGCCTATGAACAACATATCATCAACATAGAGTGCAATAATAAGGACTTGATCACTTTCAACTTTGTAATACACACAGTGATCACATTTTGATCTTACAAATCCCAATGACAAAACAAACGTGTCAAACTTTTGGCACCACATTCTAAGAGACTGTTTTAAACCATACGAAGATTTCTTTAACGTGCAAACCAGTCTTTACCTTTTTCCACAAAGTGCTCTCACTGGGACATATAAATTTCTTCTTTAAGATCACCATGAAGAAATGTTGTCTTCACATCCATCTGCTCAATTTCTAAGTCATACGCTGTTGCAAGTGACAAAAGAAATCTAATAGATGTCAGCTTAGCTATAGGAGAAAATATTTCTCCATAATCAATTCCCTCTACCTGGGAATACCCTTTCGCAACTAGCCTTGCTTTATATTTTTTCACACTGTCATCCAGACCTATTTTCTTTTTAAAAACCCATTTGCAGCCCATAACTTTTCTGCCTTTAGGCAATGGCACCAAAATCTAGGTATCATTCTTGTCTAATGATGCCATCTCTTCGTTCATGGCTTCCAACCATGAGTTTGAATCAGACATTTTAAATGCCTCTTTCACAATCCTAGGTTCATCAGTGCTAGAAATTAAAGCATAGGCACAAGTAGACTCAATTAAAGAAAACCCATACCTATCAGGTTGCTTTCTTTCATGAGTTGACCTCCTCACAGGCTGAGGCTAAGGTGGTTCTTCATCTTCATCAGAAATTTCAGAACTACTTGAGCTCTCCTCAGTATCAGGTATATTTTGATTTTTCAATTCTCCTTTATCTGGTGTCGGAGGAATTACTGCTACATCCTTTTCATTTTCTGATTTTTTCTTTGACTGCAGATCCAAAGTAGAAGGTTTTAGCTCATGAAAGATAACGCTTCTGCTGTGCAAAACCTTCTCAATCTCAGGATTCCAAAACTTGTATCCTTTTATGCTAGCACTATAGCCTATAAATATACATTTTACAGCTTTGTTTTCCAACTTGGATCTTTTTTTGAATGGCACATATGCATATGCCTCACAGCCAAAGACACAAATATGTCTAAGAGAGGGCTTCTTTCTAGACCATGCTTCCAAAGGTGTCTTCTCAATAAGAGCAGAGTTAGGAGAGCGATTTACCAAGTAACATGTTGTAGAGACTGCTTCAGCCCAAAACTTCTCCTCCAAGCTAGTACTGCTCAACATATTTCATGCTCTTTCCATTATTGTCATGTTGAACCTTTCAGCAACTCCATTTTGTTGTGGAGTGTAAGGTGTAGTCTTGTGTCTTTTGATCCCATAATCTTTACAGTACCTTTCGAATTCATCTAAACAGAACTCGCCGCCATTGTCAGTCCTTAAACATTTTATTTTTCTACCAGTCTAATTTTCTACAAGGTTTTTAAATTCCTTAAACTGACTGAACACTTTTGATTTACTTTTCAAAAAATATACAAATGCTTTTCTTGAATAATCATCAATAAACGACACATAGTATCTTGATTTAGACAAAGAAGGAACATTCACTAGACCAAACACATTAGAATGTATATAATCAAGCAAACTAGAAGTTTTGTGAGGAATGGAATAAAATGAAGCATGGTGCTGCTTTCCATATATGCAATGTTCACAAAAATCAAACTCAAGGTTACAATCTTCAAGCCCTTCTACCAGGTTTTTATTTTTCAAGGTTTTTAAAACTTTCTCACCAATGTGACCTAGCCTATGATGCCAGAGCATAGTCTTCTCTGCTGGAAGTTTAATCTCCATGGAGTTTACACCATCAGGAATGTTTTCCTTCTTTTCTTCATGAGCAGCCTTAAGTGACTTTGCAGAGACACTGTTGCATTGAACAACCAGTGCATCCAGCTTGTACAAAGTACCAATTCAAGCACCCCTAGCCAACACCATAGACCCTTTGGTCATCTTGTAGCCATTTCTAGAGAACGTGACTTGCACTTCGATATCACTCAGCTTACTTATAGAAAGTAGATTTCGAGCCAGACCTGCTATATGCATCACATCATTGATTCCCTTCACTCTTCCATCAGGGAATTGAATTCTGACTCTTCCACGACCAACAATTTCTAAAGATGAATCACTTGCCAGGTACACCTTTCCACCATTGTATTCTTCATACTTCATGAACCATTCTCTATGAGATTTCATGTGGAAAGATGCTCCAGAATCAATCAGCCAGGCATCATCTGATGCCCGTGTAGCCAAGGCTGCAATGAAGGCATCTGCATCACTATGAGAAGAATCATTTCCAGAAGAGTTCTTCTTATTTTTCTCCTCCTTGCAGTCCTTTCAGACATGACCAGGTTGCCCACAGTTCCAACACTTCACCTTGTACTTCTTTCCAGGAGACTTTGATCTCCCTTCTGATTTCGATCTCGACTTCTTGTCCTTCTTCTTGCCTTTCTCCTTTGGTCTACCTTTGATATCCAGAGCCTCCTTTGCCATCTCAGAATATTTTCTTCTCATTTCTTCTAATAACAAAGAAGCAACAACATCTTCCATCTTGAATGTGGATGTTGTACTCCCAATGGCCATCACCAAATGATCCCAAGAATCAGGCAGAGAACACAGCAACAGAATGCAATGATCTTCATCTTCAATCTTCATACCAACAGATGTCAATTGAGCAATCAGAATGTTGAAATCATTTAAGTGATCAGCAACAGACCCTCCTTCCTGCACTCTCAAAGAGGTCAACTTCTTCCTCAAGAATAGCTTGTTCACCAAGGACTTGCCTTGATAAATAGATGCTAATCTTTTCCACAAGGAAGATGCAATCTTTTCTTCATGTACATTCAGAAGAACAGAATTTGCTAAACAGAGCCTTATCAGCCCTTTTGATTTTCTATTAGACAGGTCCCAATTCTCTTGCTTCATGCCTTGAGGCATTGTTCCAGACACAGCAGTCCAAAGATCACAATCCACTAACAGATCTTCCATCTTGAGTTTCCACAACTCAAATTTGCTACCATTGAATTTCTCTATCTCTATCTTTCCAGATGTGCTTGCCATCTCAATCTATAATTAAATTAACAAACCTCTACCAAACTCCCACTGAAAAGGATTTAACACAAAAAACCCAACCCACTCACAAGGACAACACAACTGGCCAGGCTCTGATACCACTTGTAAGGAAAGCAGAGGTGCGGAAACACTTTCCTAATGTCAAAACCATAGGGAAGAATGCAATGCAGGGATTTTAATTTTTCAAATTACAATCTAATTAAGACACACATGAAAGATTTATAGAAATAGAGGAAATAATCAAAGACAATGAACAACAAATTTACGTGGGAAACCCTTACGGGAAAAAACCCACCACACCAAATTGAATCTCTTTGTATTACAGTAACAAAATATTACATACAATTTAGAGATACAACTCTCTGGTTATCAGTTCTCATAAGCTACATTCACTGTTCATCAATTACAGAAATGCTCTCTCAACAATTCCATTCACTTCTCATTTTTCTCAAATCAGAATCAATCTGCTTTTATTTTATCACATTCTGATTTTTCCTTCTGTGCATCCTTATCCACTAGATCTCCATTGAGGAAAGTTTCCATGCCATTTCAGATTTTTCCCTGCAAGCTATTTTTCTCCATTATTGCAACAATTACAAAAAACCAACTGTCATTAGTTTGAAAACTGCTTCCTCTGATTGGTCCAATAGGATGCCACACAAGACGGTCACATGATCAATGACGTCCAAACTTTGTTGGCATATCGGTGAGACACTAACAGTGTCTCCCCGATGCCACAAAGTATTCGCTATCGATTATCGGCTTCAGACCCCAACAGTCGGCAAGAGGATTCTCATTCGACAAGACTCATACCGAAAACCATAAGTCATATCAAACTCAGAGAGACCATCGGCAAGACATACCGATCTCGCCAAGACCTCATATCGAAGTCTTTGAGTTATGTCGTCGAGTGATTTCCATTCGGCATGACAATCACATTTTGATGAGACTCATATCAAAGTCAGAAGTCACAGCGATGAGTTACACTATCGGCAAGACACTTCGTTCTTGCCAAGACTTCCCATCGACCACTGCATGCTACACCAAAGCCTTACAACTATCGGCAAGACCCCACAGTTTCAGTGAGACGTCATACTGCAAGATACAGCTTCCACCAAATGATCTACCATTTTCGTCGAGATGTCATAGTGAACATCCCATGTCACCCCGAATGTCACATGTTGTCAGCAAGACTTATGTCTTTCATTGCGACCTTTCTCCGAGCGCCCCAAGTCTTACCGAAGACCATCGGCGTGACTTACCCAAGTCACCAAGACTTCTCAACGAAGTCTTTTGTTACCACGAAGACACCACAAGTACACTCCTGTCGGCGTGACCTAGCGTCATCGTTGAGACATCCCCCCGCAACCTTTAAGTTATCCCAATAGCTGTACATCCCAGTCGGTGAGAGCTTTATCGATCGCTGGGACTCATACCGAAACAAAAGGTTACGCTGATGACCATATGCAAAACGGTGTCAGCGAGACATTTTGTATCGGCCAGACCAATACCAACAACCCAAGTCTCCTCGACGCTCGATAAGATCACACTGTTGCCCGAAGGTTTCCACTCACCAAAAGGTCACGCCGAACACAGAAAGTCATAGCGATAGACTTGTCGGCAAGACTTCAACCCTGTCACAGTGATATGAACATTTTAAGAGCTTCAGAACAGTTAGTCGCCCAGACATGAACAATGTCACAGCAACTTTTCCCTTTAGGAGTTCCATGTCAGTAAGGATTGAGGCACATATTCCAACAGTCATGTGCCATATCTCGGTCATACCTCCTATCACTTACCAAAATTCTCAAGCATTCTAATAAATTTACCATGAACACCAATTTTGCAAAAGGTGTGTTCATTGTTTTGTATTGTCGAGTGTCAGGGTTTGGGCATGTTGATTTTTCCTTGTTTCTTATTAGGTCACAATTGCTAGGGGAGACACCCACTTACAAATACTCGATAATTGTTTTTTTAGCAAAGTAAATGGATTATCATTGGGGATTGGGGTTCAAGAGTAACAATTATCTCTAACTCTTATAAGATCTTAACTGTTAAGACACACACCCAATCATCGATATTCAATAATCTTCCTAAAAACAAAGGAATTTTCAATGGGATTCAGGTGTCAAGGATATAGATTATTCCTTAAGGATTTCCTTCGATAATTGATAAGGTGAAGTCTTGATGCTCAATTCCAAGAAATACAAAGTGTTTTCTTTATCGATTTTCTTCACGAATCGAAGGTCAAGAAAACCATTTGTGCTCTTTGAAACTTATGATGTTTGATAAGACATATTTCTAACTTCTGACAAAATGGAAAGGTTTTTGAAATATTCAAAAAGATTCAAGCTTCGAAAGTCGATATTTTTAGATAACTCTTACCTAAAGTTCAAGATAAACATTAAATGATATCCTCGACATCTGACATTCGAAAACACAAATTGTTTGACTAAATTTTTTCAAGGCATTATTTTTCAGACATCGAGGATTGAACATATGGTTTAACTCTTACCTAAAGTTTAAGATAAATGATGAAGGGTATCCTTGATGTCTAATACCTAACTTTGTTGACTCTAATATTTTGAAGGCATTCTATAGTAGACATCAGGTGTCGAGCGTATGGCTTTAGGCTTATTAGATAATCTTTTAAGGGGCACTCCTAATGTCTAAAATCTAAAAACCTAGGTCGACCAACAAAATCCCTTAAGAAAAAAAAAAAATCTTTGGGGACATGCCAACTCTCTTTTCAAAACAAGTCTAGAAAGGCAACTCAGAGCCCAATGTGATGACATCATAAACATCATCGATTGGAATGTCTAGGGAAAAATGATTTGGCAAGCCAAACAACAAAAAATAAAATGGAGGGAAAAACAAAAAACAATGGAAAAATGAGGGAAAAATGAAACAACGAAGACGACCTAGCTAACTCAAAGTGAAAACAAATAACGTTCACATTTAATGCTTCACTCATTGTATTTTTATTTTAATATAGGAAATATTGTTTTTTTTTATTAAGTAAGCTACAATCTAGTGACTACTCTATATATTAAAATATATTAAAAATTGTGTATCTATCTAAGCTCCTACACTATACATTTTTTTAAAACAAGGGTAGGCATGTGTGGTTGCCTTCCTACAATTTATTGTTTATATCACCTTATGTTGTGTCAGGTCCCATCAAAACCCCTCACCATTTCTAACTATTTTCCATCCCTTACATGATGAATTGATATATCTAATAATTTAATCATAACTAATGTTACCTATCCTTCCTCCTACTCTTGTTGATTAATGAATTCAAACATCCATTCTAGCCCGGAGGTGGGCTCAATGTTGGTTATATTCTTTAGAAACACACAACCCTTTACTACCTTGTGTCGATTTTGCATCAATGTGGTTGCTTGAAAATTCTCCAAAAAGGGAAATCATTCCACCATTTCTCCACCTTCTAAAATCCTTTGAATATCTTTTTCCTACGCCCATTCTCACTGCTTGGGGAATCTCCTCTAAGCTACCAAAAAAATTCTTCTTTATTAGCATCGTTGTGAGTGCTCTCACCATATCTTTTGCCCCCCTCACATTCAACAGAGAAGCCACAAATATATATGAATTTTTTATGTTAACCTAATGATGATTGTGTGCAACCATGAAATTGTCGCCTAACACCCATTTTACTACAAACATAACAAGTCCATGATGAGTTTTGAAGACCATTTTAGCCTGTGGTTTGAAATCTCACCAAGGAACGCCATCTTCCAACGAGAACATGCCAATCTTATAGGAGTGTCCATTTTTGCAATGTTTGAATGCCTTAGTTGAGTTTCAAAAATGAGTATCCCTTTCATCGAGCCGCAAGATATACTTCTTTCCCGAGCCATTTCACATGGTCCAGCCCAACCAAATGTGTGGATTAATGGAACCGAGTGATCTTCAAATGATTTTTCCTCCTATTATATCTCTCTTCATACTTAAAATGATTAACTTGTACTCTATGATATTTGGTTCCTACGAACATGTGACAAAGGACTATTGATGTGGCATAGCCTAACACACTTCAATCCATTTTCCTATATTTCTAGTTAAATCCCTGCGTGCTCACCTTAAACATGCTCCATGTGTTCTATTAATTGCTATGATTCACATGACCTCAATTAGATCTGATCTTTTAGGTTCAATTATTATTTGATCAGTCTTGTCTGCCACTAGGTTGGCTAGTATTTTTTCTCTTCAATAGCCTTGCGGTATATGTGATTAGCCATGTAGGCTTCCAAGTAGGAGACCATTTCTAGTGCCACATCAAGCATTGCCTTTGGTTTTCAGTTATGAATTGTTCCTTGTCTAATAGCATTGATAACTAAAGTTGAGTCTCCTTCGATTTCTAAGTAATTAATTTTTAGCTTTGGACTTAGCTTCAATCCTAGGATGAGGGCCTATATTTCGGCCTCATTATTCATTCCCTTGCTAAGATTCCTTGAGGCTATGGATATGACTTGGGCATTCCAATTTCAAACTATACATCTAGCCCCTAATACACTAGGGTTTCCTCAAAAATATATCAAAGTTCAATTTGCACCACCCTAATTGTGGCAATTACCATTTTTCCCTTTCTTGGGACGCAACTCTACCAGCCCCATTAACAAGGGGAAGGAAAGAGTGTTAGAGTAATCATTCATTAGCTACTAATTATTAGTCTAATTTCACTTTATGCATTTAAGCTAAACTTAGGAGTGTTTTTTTCTTTTATTAGTTTGAGCTATTAGATCATTTTGTCTCATCACATATGATGTTGATACTTGTCATGATATAATCTCTTTCTCATTTAAGGTTTTCTCTTATAACCACTCTCTTTCATTGATTATTTCATTCTGTAAGTTCATTCTTTTTGAGAAAATATCAAATCATTATTTGCAACTCTCATGCATGGAAGGTGTTATTGTTTTTTGTTTGATCTTGCTTTGTGCTTGTTTACAAATCCAATATGGTATTAGAGTGTGAATTCAACAAACCTCTTCTTGAATTTTAAAGGTTTTATTCAACTAGGGTTATAGGGTCATCAAATCTAGAATCTTTATAATTTTTTCTAGGTTTTGGACACACATTTTTTGGTACGTGTTGGAGCATAATGGAACTCACCATTGCATTCAGGAGGTCGAACAGATGAATTTTGGCTATAATTTTTTCTTATTTCACTGATAGGAGTTTCCGAGGTATTTTTTTATATAGGGCCCTGTATAGCCCATTTGTACGTATTTTTCAAAAAAAATAAAAAGCGCTTTATAACACTTAGCACTATACATAGCACAACTGGCAGCCATTGGTCAGTCGGTGACAAAGTCTGGGAATGATCGACTAGCCTTCATCAAAAGCCCTATGATTTTTCTCAATGGCTTTCACAACTCTAACGATATCAACCAAGTTTTTTTTCAACAATCAACAAACTCATTTCTAACAAACTTTTGTGTTTCCGACCATATAATATTCTCAGTGGATTCCAATGAACTTTTTCTAGTAACAATTTTTTTCCCAATCGACAGAAGTCTTTTTCAACAAAGGGGGAATAATCCTTGAATATTTTGCTAACGTCAACAATATGGACACCCCAAGGCCCCCTCCAAGCCCTCTTTGTGCTCTTAAGGAACATTTTTTTTTTGTCATAACTTGGGCGTATGGTATCAAATTGAGTGAACAAGATGTCATCAGAAAGTAGGTTTTGTATACTTTCCAATGGTGTGGATCTCATCACCATATTTTTTTGTTGGTGCATTCTACAACTTTTCAAAGTCAGAAGTGTTGTTTTCACTCTCGAGCTCACAACTCTTGACCAATTTCTCCACTTTTTGTATTTCTTGTGGCGTTAAAAAGGTCTTTCAAGGATCGTCATAGCTATCCATGCACTTTTTCTAGACTTTTCTCCAAGTACACATTTTATTTGTTTTTTTGTGTTTTTACATTCTAACATGAATTACTTAAACATTTTAGCTCCTAAAAACTTATTGTTTGCGTAGGATGAATTGTTTTTATCTATTATACATGTTTTTCCCACATTTTTTCCTATTTGGGCATTGTAGACATGTTTTGTAAACACTTTCTCTTTTGTAGATGCACTGAAATAAAGTGCCATTCTAGTGTTTTTTTTCAGATTTTGTACATCTTGTTGTGCCTTTTGTAATTGCACTATGTTATAAAGTTCCATGGAGGGTTGTGTAGTGTTTTTTTTGTCATCACCCATTTTCCAAGTGAGTGTTCCTTCCACAACAACATTGAATCCCAGTGATTCATGTCTCATGCGTGGGTGTCTTGTTTGCACACACTTTTTCAATTGTAGGTACTCTTTTGTGCACGTTCAAATGTTTTTGGTTCTCCTTCATGTGCTTCTTCTGTCATGGCTCTCCCTTGTCTACATTATGGGGTTTTCTACTGTTGGTGCTAATGCTTCCTTAATTTTGTTTTGGAATGAATTATGTATCTAGTTTTTGTTCCTATGTATTAGGTGAATGCAACAGTTGGCTACCCATATATTTCAATGAGATGGAGTATTTACCATATGGACACTTTTGCATTCTTATTTTTGGAGGCTACCTTCTATTTCCACTTGATCAATGCTCTTCAAACTATTGGTACCTGTATTTTTTACTTGCATCTTGCATGGTTGAGTAGTGTCATTGAGATCAATCATGTAAATTCATGTGCCATTTATAACTTTGGCTGTCAGATGTTTTTCTTTGTTTTCCATTTGATCATTGTTTGAGTAGTGTTGTTGGGGGAATTCATGCAAATTATTGTCTTCTTGATCTTGATCATCATCCTTTTCAAAAGAGGTTCTTCATTTCAATACTATAGCAATCATCTTTTGGCAGTTGTCTACAACTTCTTCATGCTTCAGTGATGTTCTTCATGTTCCTATTTTTTTTAAGAGATTCTTTTGGAGGCTTCTTAGTCTTTCATTTGCCTTTCTCTCTTTTGGAGAGGAGTTTTTCCCATGAGGTTTTCTCTTTTTCCACCAATTGTGAGAGATTAGATTGTTTCTACATGGTTACCTCATCAAGCCTTGTGTATGACCCCACCTTCTATGATCATGTTGAGTCTATTTGTTTAAATGTTTCTTGTCTATGTTCCATACATGTGCACATGATGGATGTTATTTCTGAGTTAGGAGTGATTTTCGTTGTTTGACTGATTTTGGGATGAGGTTAACTAGAAAATTTTACATGTTCAGTGGGCATTGTGATTTCTTTATGATGAACAAATGTGTTATTTTGTTGATTATGCAATTTCTAGAAATGGAACTATGTATATTAGATGTATCAAGTTATCAAGGTTGTTGGTGACTGGTAATTGGCTTACTTGTGAAGGAAATGTTTTGTGATTTATCATTCAATTTCATATGATGTCCCCTGGTGTGATCTTTTGGTGATTCTAGACGATTATGGGGTTTAGTGTTGTTGAAGTTGTAAAATACAACCTCACAGAACCTAGTGATCACCTGTAAGTGTGAGCACAAAACTTGCAAAAGCTAACAATTGATCAACAAAACAATGTCAAACATGCTAGAAAAGTAAGTCTAATGCTCCCTATGAGATTTTTTGACCAATTTAAGAGAAAACATGAAGTAAACAAGAAATTAACATAATGAAGCATGTAATCTACATTAAACTAGCAAAACCTTCATCCCATAGGGGGAGTGGTGCTCCTTTGATGTGGAAAGAAGCCCTTTCCCAATCCCTTTGATAAGATTTGATGTTGAAGATGATCCAAGTATGGAAAATGGATGAAATGCTATGAACTCAAATGGCTATAGTGATAATGCATGAAGTTGTGGATCCATATTATGAAAAGGATGTCTCTATTTATAAAAGCCAAGGGTTGAAGGATGAGAGGATTTGATGAATGTGGGATAAATTGAGAGCCAATGAGAATGTGCCAAGTATAACAATTCTATTGGATGAGGGTGGAGCACATTTTGGGAAATGTGTGAGTGGAGGAGGATGGAAGAGAAGTAAATGTTGTTGGTTGAGAATTTGAAATTGGTGTAAGAGGAATTGAATGAAATTTGAGAGGACGTAAGAGGATTTGAAAGGTTGTAAGAGAATTTATTGCAAATGTAAGAGGATGTGATAGATTTTTGAAATCCTTTGGAGGGAAATTGAATGAGAGGTTGTTGAGAGGAATATTCCTCAGAATATTCCTTTGTGAGGATAAATAGATGAATTAAATAATTAATTGAAATTGATTTTATGTGCAACCTGGTTAGTTGACCATAGTTGAATTAACTCTTGAGGAGTTAAAAGCTGGGGGATTTGATATAGATGATTAGAAAGTTGATTTAGGATTAATTAATAAAAAAAAATTAATTGGAGGAGGTTAGGAGATATGACATTTATTTGATTGATTTTTTAATCAAATGAGAAGATTTAGGGAGATTTAATTAAATGATTTGGTTTAATTAAATAAGATGAATAATTAGTTAGAAGAAGGGTGAATTAATCCAATAAATTTAATTATTTGAAATTAATAACTGAATTTGTTGATTTTAATTAAATAATGTTGATTATTCAATTAATTGATCAATTTGAGATGATTTTAGAAGAAATGGTGTTAGTTGATCAGAATTAGATGCATAGTATCAATCAGGATATTTTACGTGTCTACATTTTTCCCCTCTTTGAAGCGAGATACGTGTTGCATCGGTTCAAAGAATAATACTACCATGATCAAAATTTAAAAATTTCCTAACTTTTTAGATGGCTCACTACTGCCCCAGTAGAAGAATTACGCTGCTACATGACTCCCTTGAGAGATCGGGCAAAAATTGCAAAATTAGATCGAGCTTGCAAAAAAAGATTCAACGATGATTCATGAGCGGAAAACAGCCCATGATATGCAAAATTAGGCTTACGGTGACGAGAATGGATCAAAATAGGCTTTGTTTAGGCAGAAACAAATTAAATGGGTTAAAAAACCCTAAAAAATACCCAAAAAAGCTTTAAAAAATTGCATATAAGGGGTTAAGAGGGTCATTTTCAAATCATTTTCTCACTTGCCTTCTAGAGATTCTACCAAATTTTCTCTAAGGTGCTGACATAATGGCTACTTGCATGCTTCCCAGGCATCGAACAGATCAAGTTCGTGAGTTCCAAAGGCCTCAGGACACAGGACCCCCGGTATGCTTTTCGAAACTTTTCTTATTTTTCACTTTTTTGTGCATTTATTAGGGTACCTTTAGGTCAGCCAAAAGAAAATCCCTAGGGCGTCACAAATGTTATGGGTGGCGTCGCTTTTAAAGATGTCAACCCGCATTTGTAGCGGAGCGTCGCGCAACACTCTAGCATTCCAGAGTCACAAAAATATTGACTCGCCTTTG
Source organism: Sequoia sempervirens (assembly GCA_007258455.2). Lineage (NCBI taxonomy): Eukaryota > Viridiplantae > Streptophyta > Pinopsida > Cupressales > Cupressaceae > Sequoia > Sequoia sempervirens. The sequence goes on from VDFB02043146.1 coordinate 54,098, forward strand.
TACAATAGCGTTGCGCAACCCTAGGAGGTTCTGGCGTTGCACAGAAATGTCGACTCACCTCTGTAGGATAGCGTTGCATTTGATTATAGTGCCACATTTGCAAGACGTAGAGTGTCACTTTTGTAAATACCGCACCACCTTTGACATACCGACCCACCTTTTCTTTTGAAGGATTTTTTAATTTTGAAAAGGCGTTCATTTTACAATTATTTTTTTGACGTCGTGCACATTTTGGTTGCAAGAATTCTTGTTGGTGCTCCATTCGAAGGAGCACAGGAGCCAATTTCTGCGCCAAGCTAGGAATTTGTTGGATCGGGCCTTGTTTTTCCTTGGAGCGATTGGGTTCGGTCACATTGCCTAGATGCAAAAGGTGCGGACACACCTCGCGATGATGACAGCCTTGGTCAAGAGATGGCAGAGTGAAACTTGTTCATTCCATCTACCGACTAGCGAGACCACCATCACCTTGGAGGACGTGCATCAAATCCTGCGGATCCTGATTCATGGTGAGTGCATCATCTACGATGTCAAGGCCGGTAGTGATTCCATTTTTTCTTTGTTTGGCGTTGACTCGTATGAGGTGGATAGTGGCCAAATAGACCTCAACAGTTATGAGAGGATTTCCCCTGAATTGACATTGTTCATTGGTGCTTTGATCTTGGGAGTCCTTGTTCCTGATCAGCGAGCCTGAGGATGCAACGTTGGCTGGGGGATTGTTTGGTCTTGGATGATGGAGGAGATGACTATCTATGCCTGGGGGCCAGTCTTCCTAGCCTCATTGTACCATGATATGAACCAAGTTGTATACAACAGGGCCCACAGCATTGGAGCGGGTGTCACCCTTCTTCACGTGTGGGCCTATGAGCACATTGTCATCTTGAGGCCGCACATTGCAGATGTTTAGACCAACCGCAATGATCCTGCGGTGTATAGATACAAGGGGGATGACTACCCTCCACTTCATAGGTATCACAAGAATTTTGCCTTGGAGGAAGGTTCTGGACGAGATGACAGTATTCACATGGAGGCCTTGGCTCCACTTTCTAAGATGGCATGATGATGATGATCATCTTTTCTACTATCGACAGTCCTAATACATGCAGGGATGAGAGCATTACATGGTTGAGCGATGCCTCCCAGATAGGGTTGCTCGCCAGTTCGAGGAAGTGCAGGATGCACCTGATGACACACAGAGAGCCATCTTCACCTGCAGGTCTAGAGAGGCAACATGGGGACATAGGATCCCACCCTAGCAGGTGATCAACAATTTCAGGCAGCTAGTTATGGTTCCATGGGTATAATTTTATGGTCTTTCGAATGCAGTGACGACCCAAGCTTATGATGCATATTAGCGGGCCCATGCCCCTATTCGTTTGACTTCCTCAATAGTGCCAGTCGTGGGGAGAGGATAGGTCAGGGGACCGAGGATTGGCTAGGTTCCACAACAGCAAGGAGGTCAGCCGTAGGATGGAGAGGATGAGGGTGGAGATCATGATGGACAGATCCCACCATTGGTGCCACCAATCCAACCACCACAGCAGCCACATATGCCACCCCCATGACCACCACCAGGTCCTAATCCTAGGGACAGTCAAATAGCAACATTGCAGGCATAGATATAGATTCTTACAGGGCAGCTTCAACAGGCGCAAGCCCAAATACAGACATTGGTTTAGGAGAGGGACCAGGCTTAGCAGGAGGTGGCGCAGGAGCACCAGATGAGGAAGGAATCAGATATGGCTCTTGCACTTGAGACAGGACGGAGGCAATAGCTAGAGGATACAACATAGAAAATTCAGGGACAGGCCATGGTCTCAGCCGAGATGTATGGCCGAGCGATGCGGGAGGCCTCTTACTACAAGGCAGTGTACTATAGAGTTGTGGCACAAGAGAGCCATATTTCTCCCATCTCATCCAGATTTCTCCCACAAGGACCCCTTAGGTAGGCACATCAGGGAGACCATTAGGGTCTCATCATCAAAGCCGAGGCATCCATCACAAAGTCGGATAGAGTGAGGGAAGCTCAAGATACTGATAGTATATAGGGACACACTTTTTGTGCAACCTAATTACGATGTGTATACATTCATTGGCTAAGTTTCTTGACTAGCCTCTTGTATATTCGATACTATGTATCCGATTTCGATGTATCATGACATTAAGCTTTTTTTGATATATATTTGAGATGACTTGCAATGTGTTCATATGATGTGATGTTTATTTTATTTTATGTGATGCGTACATATATATGAATGGATGGATGCATCAAATAATGTTTATTTTATGATGTTATTGATGTTATCGATGTATGATGGATCTATATGGATGCACTATTATGCAAAAAAAATTTGGATGATGGATGCAATGCAATGATATGTTCTATTTCTTTTTTAGTATCTTTTCTATATGTAATATGATGATGCAATATGTAATGTTCAGGTGGTCATGTGATGGATGATAATGCAAATGTGATGATGCCTATATAATTATGCAATGGATGTTTTATGCAAATGTATGGTTTATGAGATGCTTAGAATAACCAATCTATATTATGATTGATAAGAATTCAAATGTATGTGAGATGATTGATGTTTCCTATTATGTATGATATGAATGATATGTAGTATGATGATGGTTTGTGGATGCAAGGTGGATGCATATATAGATGTTTTTGTTTCTGAATGTCATGATACCATGTTAGTATTAGTATATGGCAAAAGATAGAAGAAGAGAAATCAACCCTTGACTTCGAGATGATAATGATGATGATTTCTTATTAGAGATTGGGGATATAAAGAGTTTAGTTACCTTATTTTTTATAACACACATAGATACGATGCATCAAGGTATAAAGAACCAAGATGATGTTGTACCAAGTGTGATGGAATTTGACCTAACAATCAGATAGGAGTATCCTTGCTCACACCTGACATACAAAACCTTATTTAGGATGCAGTTCAGATATTTCAAACATCTTAGACCAAAACATAGAAAAGCATAACCTTCCCATGTGGTCAACAAGATACCCAAAACACCCTCCCTACAGACCAAACAAAGTAAGAATGACCAAGGTTATATTACAAGAATATCCAACAAGCACAACAGATAAAAGGATAATGATCAATGCTCCATTCCTTTCTCTCTAAATCATTTTGTTTAGGCATCATTGAGAAGTCATTGGAATGAGCGCAATAAGATAGATTAACAATACAAAGATCAAGTAAACAAACAAGCTAATGTTCTTCATACCTATAGCCAAGACTAAACTACGGTGATGCCTGATGTTGATGTCCATTGTAGGAAGGATGCATCCTAGGACATGATGTTATCAGATGATATTGAGACTAACTGGATGATGGGCTATTAATATCAAGAGTTTACCAACTTGTTTACTTACTAACGTAGACTTGAGACCTTGACGTTTGAGTTTTCACTTTCAATTTGCTATACTTGTTTCTGATTGTTTCACCAAAGGTTGGGATGATGATGATTTATTATGAGCAGATATTTATTTCAGGTGATTGTGAAATGGGATGGATGATTTTTATGTTTTTTGAATGTTTTTGGTATTTTGAAATGTTTTGAGGTTGTTTTTTGGATTTTTGAATGTTTTACAAATGTTTTGATTTTCAAAATTTCCAATGTTTTTGTGTTTCCTGAGATTTTGACCAAGAACCTGTTGACGGTGCTTTTGGCACAACAACATGCAAACATAATATTGCTACTCTGTTTCTCCTGAAAGAGAAAGATAATCACATGGATATCTCAACTCCCAAGGTCCTTGTAGTTGGTTCTCAACTGTACTGATGTTGCTCAATTGGTCAATGTAACACTAATGTTCAAGGGGCCTGCTGGTGTTGAGCTTCTAGACAATTCTAAGATCAAGCATGAATTTAAACCTACTCTAACCAGGGATTTTAAAGAAACATAAAAAAGATAGATCAGAGCTTTGGGACAAAGAAGAATGATACTTCATCCAAATTAACCAGACTTATTACCCTTCAAGGATTCCCTAAACATAAACCTGCAGAATGAAATAAACTTGTGATTGACACACAGTCTCATTCATTCATAGTGCAGATTTCAATAACAGATTTTAAGTTACCGTTTAAACAAAACATAAAATAACATTTCATTCCTTGAAGACTTCACAAATCAAATGATTAACTCAAGAAAAACACCATTCTAAAACACAACATGAAATAGATTTTAATTTGATTACTTCTACTGTTATCAAAACAGATAAGCAACATTTACAAAGCTAGCATAATCACCAGTGTATAGATAATCTATGATTTCAAATTGTTTCCATTTACACTAAGGAAACTAAAAGGTACATTAGTCTATTCTGATTCTGAATCTAAATCCTAACCAAGAAGACAGAAGAAACTCCTATTACAAAGAATCAGGAGGAAACTCTATCTCCTTCTGTTAGCTTACTAATTCCTAGATTTTTTTTCTAACTGTTCATTCTAACTACAACTGTCTAACCTTAGAAATTCTCTAAAAGTCCTAACCTTGAATTTTTCCTAACCTTTACAAAGAGGAAAGAATTCCATTATATACAGAATGTACCAAAATAATGTGTTGTCCCCGTGTTAGGGTTTTACAAAAATATCTCCTGACTGCAAGAGGGTCGGCTCTTAGATCTTTCTGAGGAGGGTCAAAGCTGCATTCAATGTGAAGCCCTGTTGTCCATGTTGATGAAGGATTTCTATCCCCAGGAGAATCCTTTAGATCTTTTTTGCAGCTGCAACATTAACTCTCCTATCTTCGTGTCCACCTTCGAACTCTGTTGGGGTCACCTTGAATGCTCAGAATATCTCCACTAATGTTGATCTACCTCGCTACCAGTAGTCACTACAGCTGTCCCTGTGAGTCATAGTTTCTTCTTTCCTTTGGCTTCCTTTCTGTTCTAGACTTCTCGGTACGTTGACCATCTTCTAGAAGCACCATCGGGCCTCCTTGCAAATCTGAACACCGTCGCCTGAGCCGATCCATCATCATCTATTCTAAGAAGGAACCCATCTTGCTTGCATTCTATTAGTCTTTTCCATAGGGGCGGTCAATCGGTCAATGGCCCACCTTCGCTCCTGATTGGACGATCACATGCCATGCCAGATTCCCAAGCAATCAAGAGCAGTCTTCCTTAAATCGCAAGTCGGTGAGACACTTATCATGTCTCCCCGATGCAATTTTGTCCTCTAACAGTTATCGGCATAGCGCGGGCTAGTCGATGAGACCCTTCAGCGAGCGGCAGAATTTATATCGATACACACCGAGGTCTCCAAGACAATCGTTATCGGTGTGAGGTCATGGCGATCTCCTTAGTCCTTTGGGGAGCTTCTTTTGAGCTCAAATTTCTTTCGGTGAGACCTTATACTATAGGCCAGAGTTCCCGGCGAGTTCCTCTTAGTCATACCAATGCCTCCTTTACTGGGAAATCCATCGCTGTCAGCATGACCCTTCCGTGTTGATGAAACCTCACAGCGAACCCCCTTCATTCTCCCTGAGCTCTTTCTTCTTCTCGAGCTCGAGCTCTTTCCACTTCGGCGAAACCTTCTTTCTTCGCCAAGACCTCCTGGCGCACATGTTTCTTCTCCTCGAAACAAATCTTATCGGTAAGACATTTTGTGGTCGGGGAGACCTTATGGCGAGCTTTTGTTTTCTCCCCGAACCTTTTCTATCAACAAGAGTCACGGCGATGCCAAACTCCTTGGGTGAGCTCATCTCTGATGTCAGGGAGACTATGATGTTTCGGGGAGACCTTACCCCGAACTCCATTCTTCTTACCAAGCCCATTTCCTTTTGCTGAGACTTTCTTCAGTCGGTGAGACTTTACACCTACCGAAGCTTCCTTTTGCCGAATTCCGGTGTCGCAAGACCTTCTCGGGTCGGTAGGACATCCTACCAAACTTCTTGCACTCACTCCGGGTCTCCCCGAGTTAGAGATTTTCAGTGTGACTTCTCCTTTCGGCCAGACACTATGCCGAAGGCATCATCCTTTGGCAATCTTTTATTTCAGGGAGACCTTTCTTCAGTTATACTGGCATGCATTCCTTTCATTCCCAGTGTGTCGGTGTAACACCCTCTTGTTGGGGAGACGTCCTATAGATACCTCATGTCTCGCTGAAGGCTTTATAAGTTCACCCTTTTGTCGCCGTGTCGGTGTGACTTGATGCTTTCTGCAAGACCACACACCAAAGACAAGACTCTTGCCAAAGTGACTGTCCACTCCGTGCTAGTCAATGAGACATAAAGATCTCACCGAGACTACATGCCGAATATTGTTTGTTTGGCCGAAGTGTTCACTCATGAGGCGATCAGTAAAACATGAAAAGCTCACCATGAGGTCATTCCGATGATGGTTTGTCTCGCCGATGGGAACTCCTCAGTTGCCAGGACGATGGTTGATGTGTTGCCGATAGGCAACTGCATATGAATCCTGATTGCTGTGACATCTCTGGGGTCTTGCCGATAGGCAACATAGATGCATATCGACATAATGCACTAGTAGTCAGAAAGACATCTGCAAGGTCTTGCCGACTTTCTTCTTCAAGGAAAATTATGAACAACTGGTCTGAGGAATGCATTCCAACTGAGCTCCCTTGGCAAATATCATCAAGTGTAGGATCTGATCCTGCAAAACAAATGCTTCCATTAGTCCCCAAAGCATACTAAAATAAACTATTTTGTTGCTTATGATTATTTCATTCAATTTTTAGCAAGAAGAAAGCCAACTCAAACTGAGATAGAACTAGAATTAAATCAAATAGTTCAAAAGTCAAAATTAGGAGGAAAGAAAAAGAATTCCAAAGATCAAAATAGACAACTAAAAGGGAAAGAAGACACAAGAAAACAAAGGGGGGGGACCTATTTTGTTCCATAACAAAATGGGGTGGTTATGCAAGGCATAACAAATGGCAACTCGGCTGGGAAAATGGTTTAACCATTTTCAAGAAGCTGGAGGATTCAGCTACCAAGAACTCTTGGTTCATGAATATCACAACTCCAGCTGGGTCAGTTATAACAACCAAGGCTGAGCTAGAATCTCAAATGTAAATCAATCAATGGCTACCCCTGAATCTATGTGTGTGTTTGATAGTGCATCATCCTTTCATAAAGTTTTCTCTATCGTTCGGACAACAATGTGCAAAATTTGAACTACATGAGTTGATTTCCCTTTGTGCAATGATATCCTGGGCATTGCTCCGCTGCCAGTCAGGCATCCATAGCCCCAACGGAGATACCTCTAGTTTTCTCACAACATTGCTCTACTGCCAGTCAAGCATCCATAGCCCTGGTAGAGATACTGGAATCACCCATTCATATTGAATCTTCTTTCTCTTTCAAATAATTCTTCTCTTTTTTTTTGTTATAGAGTTTCAGATATTTAAATTAATTCTTTTTGAATATGTCAGATGTTTAACATTTGATCTGGGTTGAGAACTACCATGGACCTCATAATAGCACTTGGGAGATCAGATTTTTCACTCAAATATTACAACACCATAGTCCTAGGACAAATGTACCAATACGGAGGAGATGATCTTAATGATTTGTGACAGATTCAGAGGAGCTAATGAAGGCTATTACTTTGCACCTTGTTTTCAAGACCTTCCACAACCTTTATTGACAACAAGCATGAAACAACGAATTGAGGACAAAATCATCCAATCAGGAAACACGAAAATGTCTAAACCACTTCTCTCCAAATGACCAAAGTATGCTTCAGATAACAACCCACAGTTTCAGATGGAAAAGACAGATCAACCCCAAAGAACAAAATAAACAGAAACCAAACAGCAAAGGAAACACAATGGACAGGAGGAAAGAACAAACAAATAAACAACAAACTATTTACAAACAATGAGAAAATTATTTACACAAAGAGCAGTAGATTATTCACATAAAAGAAAGAGTTATTTACACACAAAGACTATTTACAAGCAGAAATTATTTATACAAATGCATCACCCAGCAAAATTCCAACTTCATGATTCAAAATAGTGTTTAAGAAATTTTCCATTAACAGGCAATGGGATAGGTTCTCCAGTTAGAGTACTCAATCTGAAAGCGTTTTCTCCTAGAATCTCAGCAACCTGGTAGGGACCTAGCCAGAGTTTATCAAATTTTAATTTGGTGACTACCCTTCTTTTCGCTAGCCTTGTCCCAAAGCAACACAAGGTCTGATACCCTAAAATCTTTAATTTTAGCCCTTTTTTCAAACCAACATTTGACAACAGCCTGGTACTTAGAGAATTGCTGCAAGGTGGCATCTCTCTATTCTTCTAATTTTAACAAAGCAGCTAGTCTCACCTCTATCCTATTGTCACTAGAGTAGAATTTCTGCATAAACTCAAGGATAGGTATTTGCAAATGGATAGGAAAGAACGGATCTTGGCCATATACCAGCTTGAAGGGTGAGGTGTTTAAGGCAGCCTTAATCCTAGTCCTATCTGCCCATAATGCGAATCTCAGCTGGGTATACCAGTCTCTAGGGTTATGCTCTAATAGTTTCTTAATTACCCCTAAGATTTTCTTATTTGTTGACTCTGCAACCCCATTGCCTTGTGAGTAATAATTTGAAGAATATTTCAAAAAAAAATTATGATCATATGCCCAGGAAATAAACTCAGCAGAAGAAAAGGCAGAGCCATTGTCACATACCAGAGCGAAACGTACCCTAAACCTTGTAGTGATGCATTCAGTGAGGAACTTGATGACTACCTCTGTTGTGCTATTCTTGTAGGGTATAGCCTTTGTCCACCTTGTGCAGTAATCAATGGTAGTCAAGATGAATTTATGTCCTGCAGAAGAATTTGGGTTAATCACCCCAATAAAATCCAGTGCCCATTGGGCAAATGGCCTTACCTCATAGATAGGCTATAAGGGCATGGCTAAATGGCATTCCTTTGATGCAGAAATCTGACAGGTGTGACATGTCCTCACATGCTGATGGGCATCTTTGAATACACAGGGCCAATAATAACCAGATCTAAGGATCTGGTGTGCCAAAGAATCTGCAGACCCATGACCTGTGCCATGTTTCCCATGAAACTCAAAGATCACATGTCTAGCCTCTTGATGATCAAGGCATCTCAGGTATACTCCTTCATAATTCCTCCTATATAGCAACCCTCCTTTGAGCATGTAATGAGAACTCTTCAGTCTTAGGGCTCTCCTTTGAGTGGCATTCATTCCTTCTAGACATCGATTGTTGAGCATAAAGTAGATGGTATCAGCGTACCATGGGTCATTAGAGAAAGACTGGGTCGTGTATTGCTGACAGATGATGTTGTCACTAGCATTCGCCATGGACTTGGATAAACCCGTGCCCCTAGCTAGCTTCATAGGGTGTATCTCTAGGTTGAATTCTTGTAGGATGGCCATCCATTTGCCTCTCATTTCTCCCAACTCGCTCTGCATGAGTAGGGACTTCACAGCCGCGTCAAAAACTACATCGATGACTTGGCTTCAGAGGATGTAATGCCAAAACTTTTTGATAGTCCAAACTAGCACGAAGGCTCACTTCTCCAGAGGTGGATATTTGATCTCCGCATTTTTGAATGGAGAGCTCATGACTGCAATCGGACTCTCCTCTACCTCTCCTTTTCACTGAGTTAGAATAGTCACGCATGAATGCTAAGAGGCAAAAGAGTAAATGTAGAATGGCCTGAGGTAGTCAAGGCTGGTGAGCACGGGTGCTTCTGAGATGGATCGCTTGATTTGTGAAAACGCATCCTTTGCCTCCTCATTCCACTCTATTTTGGAATCCTTCTTCATCATCTCATTCAATGGTTTGATGATTTCAGCAAAGCCCATGATGAACTTTCTCACAAAGTTGATCTTTCCAAAGAAAGATCTTAACTCTTTCTTGCTCCCTGGTCTGGCAATCTTCAGGATGGATTCGACTCGATTTGGGTCGATTGAAATCCCTCTTTCAGAAATTATGTGCCCCAATAGCTTCCCTTCAGAAACTCTGAACACACATTTGTTGGGATTCAGGGAGACGCCATATTGGATGCATCTCTCAAGAACTTTGGCTAAGTCCACAGCATGATTCAGACGGTCCTTGGAAAACACCATCATGTCATCCATGTAGATAATGATGCACTTACCGATTAGGTCCTTGAAAGCTATGTCCATGGCGCACTGGAAAGTTGCCCCAACATTTATCAGACCGAATGGCATCCTCCTATATGCAAAAGTTCCCCATTTCATAGTGAAGGTTGTCTTCATTTTGTCTTCACAGTTGACCATGACCTGATTATATCCAGAGTAACCATCTAGGAATGATATTATTTGAGATCCATTGATAGTCTGCAAGACTTCATCCAGAGAGGGAAGCGGATAGTTATCCTTTTCTAAGGTTTTATGGAGATTTTTGAAGTCGACACATAGCCTGATCTCCTCGTTTTTCTTACGAACTAGGACTAAGTTAGCCACCCAGATTGAATGGCACACCGGGAAGATTATCCTTGCAGAGAGCAGCCTCTGGACTTCCTTGAGGATCAAAGGCTCAATCAAAGCATTGACTGGACGTTGTTTTTGTCGAAAGGGCTTAGCTTTAGGCTTCAGGGGAATAGTGTGAGTCATAATAGAGGCATCAAATATCTTTAAGTCCTCATATCCCCAAGAAATTGCAGAAATGTCTTTCTTAAGTGTCTTCAATATGTCTTTCCTGATTCCTTCAAGGCAGGCCTTCCCTATGTAGACATTCCTTTCAGGGCTAGAATTGGCCAGGTTAACTGTCTCATATTCGCCTCCCTTTTCTTCAGCTGATATCTTCTCTCGAGCCCTTGGGTCTGAATCAAAAATCCTTTCCAAGGCCACCATTCCCTTGGGAATGTTATTATTATTTAAGTTAAGAACTCCTTCTGTATCACATTCCTCAGGGTTCCAATCTCCTTGATCTCTGTTGAACTCATCAATAATTTAGCCCTCAAAAACATCTGAGCTTGCTAAGAAAGTGAGAATATGTCGATCATCATCAAAGACTTGGAAGTTCATGATATTATCAGGAACTACAAGGGTGGAAATTAATTCCACTAAAAATTTCTTGAACTTGGAACCTTGCATAGGTTCCAGGGTACTTGCAGCAACAGCCAATGAATCAGCTACCTGATTTTCTTCCCTAGGGATTAAGCTAATCCCAAAGGCATCAAAGTCTTTGATCAGGTTCCATACCCTGTTTCTATATGCCACCAGCCTTATGTTGTGATAGGTGTATTGGCTGCAAACTTGCTTGAAAACAATTTATGAATCTCCCTTGACCATCAAGGCTGTAACTTTCTTTTTGTGTGCAAACATTAGTCCTCGCACCAGAGCTTCATACTCTACAATGTTGTTAGTACACCCGAATTGCAACCTATAAGAATCAAAGAAGGTTTTTCCTTTAGGGCTGGTTAGTTCAATCCCAACACTATAGCTTGTCTTAGATTTGGATCCGTCAAAGGTGAGGGTCCATAACTGATCATAAGCTGGGGTTGGGCCCTTGGGGGTTACAGTAGGCACTTGGACAGAATGAGCCATGGGTGGGGTTACTTGATCTTTTGGGTCAGGTATAGGGAACGGGTGTTTAATAGGTTCCTCAGGAGTAATTTTCAATTCCTGCTCAAGTGTATTATGCGACCCAAGGTTATCTTCTTGACATCCACTTGTATCCTTGGTTAACCCCTTGGATTTTGGTATATCTATGAGTGCAGGGGTGCCAAACAAACCTTGGGGCTGCTCCTCGTGAGTATGTTGTTTAAGGCATGTAACTGAGGCCAGTTCAATTTGGGAAGGAATTTCTTTTGGAAGTGTCCTATCCCTGGTTAGCATTGTTGCTTCCTTGGCTTCAAATGAGAAGCGGTCTACAATGGTCTCAGGGTGGCTTGTGCTAGCTTCCTTAGCTTTGGAAACATGATTTAAAATGTCAATGCAGGGTTGGCAAGTCAGTTTAGAATGACTTTGGTAGTGTACCCTGCACCAATTAGGGAGCAGGAGACTTTGCAAATCTACATCCTCCCCCAAGACCAGCTGATCTTGTTGCAACTTTCTGATTAATGCCTGCTGATTTTCATCAATCATAAGATCATGAGACTTTGGTATTGGCAGTTCTTTAGGATCTAGGATAGAAAAGGTTAAAATTTCTTCTTTTTTATACACCCCTTTCCCAGTTTCAAAATAGGCTACCTCATTGGGGCGATCATATTCCGTGATGATATGCTTGAGGTGGGGCTCACTTTCAATCCTAATATGAGTTGGGATCCCTCTCCATGGTAGCCACATATGTGAAAAGTCAAGGGAAAGATATCCCCCTAGACTTTTCATCAAATCTCTACTCAGTAACATACCATAGGTCTCTAGGATGTCTGCCACTTGGACATCTATATTGGTTTGGATCCTAGGGTCTGATCCTACTTAGACATGTACATTTTTCAAGTCTCCAACTACGTTAACTTATGTTTTGTCAAGTTGGATGACCTTCTTGTTAGTTTGGACAGGGTCCAATCCCAATTTCTCGCATATAGAATATGGCATGATATTTCCCGAAGCCCTCGAATCCAATAGACAATTAAGGAGATTCTTCCCACAAATTCTTAAACTCAGGAGAAATGGTGGAGTACCTACCTTATTTCTGTACAAAGCTGCATTCACATCCCCAGCAGGTTCCACCTTGTTCTTTCCTTTTGATTTTTCAGCTTGCTCCAAAGCTTTCAGCACTATCTCTCTTTGGGCAGGGCACCACTTTAAGATGTCAAAATATGACAGAGAAGTTTTATGTTTCTGTATCTTAGAAACAATGTCAAATTTTGTACTATAACTCGCACTACCTTTGAAAACACCAGAAGAGTTACCCTTGTTGTGGAAGTTAGGCGGGCCTTTTGGTGGAGGAGGATTATTATTAGCACCTTGATTTGGAGGCACCATGTGATTAAGTGGTGCAGATGTAGTGAATGGACCCTTATTCTGATTTCTCAAGAAGTGTCCCCCTTTGGTCTGAAAGGCTTGAGCATCATATGAATCTTCCTCTGGTTCATTCTCCTCTTGGCTTGGGAATGAAGGTTCCTCTTCAAAGAGGTCATAATCCATTGCAGTATCCACTGAATCACCTCCTTTGTTTGAATTCCCCTATAATGTGTGGGAATCTTCGTGTGCCATCTTGACAACTTTCTCCATCTGAGGGTAGTTTACCTTAGAATGGGTCGGTATCATGCAGCCTGCACCAATTGGTCATGAAGTTGAGGTCAACCACGTTTGCAGTATGTGATCTCTCCTCATTTGCTTGATAGTTATGAGAAACTCCCCCATTATTGGGTCCTGTATTCCATTGCCTGTTGTTATTTTTCCTTTGGTTATACCCTTTATTTTTATTTTGATATCCTTGATTAGAGGATTTCTGGGCTTGATAATCCCTTTAGTTGTAATTGTTATGATTCTGATAGTTACCCTGATTGTTGCTGCTTTGACTAGGGTAGTTACCCTGGTTTTGGGAAGGGTTCAACTGAAGTTGAGCCATGTCATTTGTAACTTGAGACAGTGTTTTCTTCAAGGTTTCTACCTCATTTGTAAGCTAAATTATCTTCTCACTTTCCACACTCTTAGCAACAGGTGGCTGACCACCATGATTTGGTGTTCCAACTTGGTTAGGATGACCATGGGAACTTTGAGAAAGTTGTGGTTGTTGAAAGAGATCAGGAGTTCCAGCAGCAAAGAATGGAATAGGTGGTTGAGTTTGTAATTCAGGCATAGGTCCATAATAGGAAGGAGACATTCCCAGGATAGTATTGAATAGAGAGGTTGGGCTATGCATCTGATATCATATTGAAGGGAAACCTCCTCCTAGGCCTCCTTGTTGAAAACTGATTTGTTGTTGCAGCTTGATAGCTAGGTGATAGACTTTGGATAGAGAATCAATCTTAGCTGGTTGATAGGTCCTTTGCAAGAACAAACCAAGCAAGGGGTCTATAACCCTAAAGTAAGCTTGAATGACACTATCCTCAGTGACTAAATAGGGATCTTGCAATCTCTTATACATTCATTGGAACCTGGTATTAAATAAAGGCAAGGGTTCACCTGGTTCCTTTTTGATGGTAGCGAATTGGTGGTATAAAAGAGTTGGATCGACATAAACCATAAACTGATTGATGAAGGCATTTTCCAAATGTGTCCAAGTCAGAATAGAACATCAACACAAAACAACTTTCACCTGTCCATGGGGGACTTATTGCTGGAACATGATGCCATTTGGGTTGAAAAATGCAGGAGCTACCTATCTGTTGATCATTTTTTCTGCATAATAATAGCCAGACAGAATATTATATCCTATCTCTCTTGAAAGGTAAATATCTACCGAAAAGCCTCAAGAGATAACCCCAAGGTCTCTAATGTCAGGTCTTGACAGTGCATAAACAACTCAGTAACAAAATGTGAAAATGTTGGTAATCACAATGGGACCTTACTACAAGAAAAATACTGAATCAATTTTATCAAATCTAACGATCTGATGATGCTTCAATCCTGGTTTTATCCCAATAATCAAAGAAATAAAAAATGGTAAGGGTTTCGAAGAGATTTCTAAACTTAATACTAAACCTAAGATTAACAATAAAAGTAACCAATACTCGAAATGGACCAATCCCTCAAAACCGATTTCTGATTGACCAAGATAGATCTGCAATCTCACAGAAAATAGTGAAATCTTCTGAGGTGTTGAGATTTTCAAATCATGAACATTTATTCAACAACCCTATTGTAGTTGAAATGAACAAATCCTCACAATCGAACTAAGCATACTGAAATATGAAGTCCATGCTAACTTTGCAAAGCAACTAACAATTAGTTGGTTGCGAAAAGTATGGACTGAAGGATTGCTGCAACATTCAAGTATTGAATCACAAACATTATCAAATCCAAATCTAATATAAACATTAACCTTTTCAAAGCAATTTTAAAGATAGAATAAAAAGAACCATGCAAAACAAAAGAAACAAGTATGGCACCAAATCACAATGTCATTTCTTATATTCAAATTGTCAACCGTAGCAACAATTCTGGCTTTCTGTTACAATATTTTCTTGAGGGAAACTACCTGCTAACTTACTCTACTTCTAACTAGCTCTGCTCTATATTTTGGTTACAAATTCTAACCTTCTAACTATTTCTAACCCTTTCAAATGAGGTGACATGCCCAATATATAGAAATCCCCAGGAACCCGTCGGCTAGGCAAGGGTTTCGCAGCAATAACTCAGCACAACAACCCAGCCAGGAGAGTCTTTGAAATGGGTCAAACAGGCATTAAATGCACATCCCGTCGAAGTCAGCCTGGGATCCGCAATGCAACTCAGACGACACGCGGGAAGATAATAGGGAAGCACAAATTGCGCCACAGCCCATCATTAGCTCTCTTCCCTATTATCCCCATGCCGATCTGACTCTTCATGTAGCTTCAAGAATGCTCCATCTAAGTCGGCTATAGGTGGTATTGGCAGAACCCTAATTCGCCTCTCAATGGACACAATCTCGTCCCTTGAGTGTTTGACCAACTTATCTCAATCTACCTTATATGTCACATGCTTATCAATAACTGTGAGGTAGGTGGCCGCATCATCCAGTTGGTGCTCAGAAATAGAACCATCATCAAGTGGTGCATACACCTCATGCCACTATTCTCTCAACTGTTCCAGGCTCAAGTACTTGGGCACGATCTTTCTTCTTCCCGTCATAATTTCAAAGAAAGCGATGCAGCCATTATAGACACCATTGAGGGTGTCGTCGATCTGCCTCCTCTGTTTGTGAATCTTTTTCAACACCTTCTTCCTAATTTGCAACACTTCAAACCACTCCCATGGCTCAGCAGCTCTAGAAGAAGGAAGGATCCCGTCACTCACCAATCTATCCCAGGTGTATTCCATTAGAGTTCTGGTTTTTTGTAGAAGGGGGTCTGTGTCTTCCTTATCTTGTGCCAACACCGCCTTCAACCAATCAGTCGCCATGATAGAATCCTTCCCTGTTGATAGGACTTCCTTAATAGCCTCATCACCCTTTATTTTCACCCCTTTCAACCGATTCACAGTGGCAAGGGTGGAAGCTTTCATCTTTTCTAGCTCAGTTATGGTCTCCTGAGGAAGAGGATTGGTAGCAGAGGAAGAAGGATTAATGGACTGCAGTGGCTTCATTAATTTCTCCAAGCACTTCCTGAGATTTTCATTTTCTTTCTTCAGCTCCTACTTGGTCTTCATTTCCCTTCTCAATCTATCCACAATAACTGCACTGGAGACCTCATAGTCCTCAATATCCCGCTCAACTGATGTAGGCCCAAGATGAAAAGTTTGTATATTATAATCATTTCCAACCACATCGTCTTTGTTTTTATCTGGAACAGGGGTAGCAATATGAACAACCTTGTTATGTGCCTCATCTCTCTCAACCCATGAGATCACCCTAGCCTTCTTCTTACCTTTATCTTTTCCAATCCTGGCTAGTAGTGCATCCCAGTTTGGTGGACTATCCTCCACTACTGCCTGTTTTCTCTTGATTTCTTTCTCCAGCCAATTAGGGACAGTGGACTCCAATTGCACCCTGCTCTGCCCCATTTCCTCTTCCTGCTGATCCTTAGGTGCCTCACTCAAATTCTGTTTCTCGGGGGTCTCATCTGTTTCACTTTCCTTCCCCTTAGCATGGTCCTCTTCATGTGTAGGTGAGAGAACCTTTACTGCCTCCACCTCCCTCGAAGGAGATTCTACTTCTTTAGTTCTGATAGGGGAATCTGTATATGCAACCATGGGGGACTGCATTATCTTCTCAATTTATGCCTCTGCACTATGAAGATCACCTTCATGAAATTCTTCACCTTCAGTATCTGGATTATCCACAACATTTTTCCTCCTCACATGGTTCACCTTGAGCTTCGTGAGCAAGAGGCACATCATCATGCTGCTCCACATGAGAAACCACCAGAGGAAGGTCAGCCTTAGGCACACTGTCCCTGGGAGAAGGAGTCCTAGACTTCCTTGCATACACTTTGGCCTTCTCCTCTGAGCTTTCAACATTTATCATTGGTGGGGCAACTTCTTTCTCCCCAATCTTGGAGCTAGCCATCTCTGTCAATTTGATAATTCTTTTCCTCTTACGCACAGGAGCATCAGCCTCAGGACTCTGCTTGGACTTCTTGGGCAGAACCAATGGAAGGACAAACCTCTCCAGTGACAATCCTCAAGGGGAAGTCTCCACCGAATCCAGTTTTATGTTTGTCCTTTTTGACAATGGCATCAAAATCACAAATTTGTCTAGTTACTTCCAACAATATGATGTGGTCAGTGGGATACCTTGGAAGTCTTTATGGGGTCCTTTAACAACCATCAATCCGAATGTAGGAGAAAGTTGGCAACTGGATGAACCACGCTCCATACTTCTTGTTGAGTTCCTTTGCTTGATCTGAAATTCTAACATGCTTTTCTTCCTGAAGCATTTTGGTGATATGCATGGTAAATGCATCATTTTTCCTCCTATAGTGCGAGCTTCCTAAATACAATTGAGGGAAAAAATCATAGATGATGTCCCTTCCGAAAATTCCCTTTGTATCCAATCCTCTTTAGGGATGGAATCTAGCAAGTGCATAGACCAAATATGAGTTCATTGTGAAAGTCTTTGTCTGCAACACATTGGATAATTACTTGTGAATTACTTGGCTGATGACCCCTGCCCAATGGTAGTCAGTTTTCTCTTGTTCCATCCTTACAATCGCATGACACATCCAATTCTCAAATGTATCAGCACTCCTCGATCCAACCACCCTTCTAAGAAAGGTGATGGCATCATAGTACTCCTTGAATTTTGCTCTGAACAACTGCTTTGGCAATCTGGAGTAGTGAGACTTGGGCTTCTCTAGCCAGGAATTGATTAGTTGCTATGACTTCACAGTCTGGTCATCGTAGAACTCTTGAGCTGCCTCAATGGTGAATCCCACCACATGAGATCTGTCTGGCATGTTGAAGGTTTGGGCAATGGAGACCAGGTTGAGATTGGTAACAACTCTTGCTTGAGGCCCAATAATCCTCTGTGTATCCTGATCATAGTGCCTAGCGCTCTCAAGGACCAACTCATAGCATTGCACTATAGAAGGGAAACCCACTACATGGGACAAGCCTGATTCCATCATCCTTCTAGTCACCAAAGGAGTATCCTCGGCCGCCATTCTTACTTTAAATTTCTCATAGTCCTAGAGGGAAACATTCTTATAGTGACTTTTGACCAGACAGAAGTGATCCTACTCTTAGGGACCGTGCTCTTAATGTCCAGCTTAACCCTCTCTGCATCAGACAATGAAGACCTAGTTGCTACCTTGCTTGATTCAGCCTGCACTCAACATGAAAATCATAGTAAAAACCAGGAAAGAGCCAAGTTAATTCATCAAAACACAATTAGAATGCATCTCATATAGTCAAGGTGTTATTAAAATTCATATAAAATGACCACAACAAATTTCAGGTTTCAAGACCATCCGCGGAATCTGAGCTAGAGAGGAATTTTGAGAAATTCCAAACTGATCGAATTCCAACGGAAAAAACCAAGAAACACCTACTTAACCATCAAACCTGATCATTTTTAATCAATAAATCACATGGGAGATCCAAATATGGCATGAAATAATCATCAAATGCATCATAAATTGTAAACAGATCCAATTATCTCACGCTCCTTTATATTTCACCAAATTTCAAGGAAATCCATGAGGGACAGATTTCCGCGAAGAACGGGCCAAAGAGAATTTTTGGGAAATTTGGGAGACGGTGGATTTCAGAGAAATCTGGACCTGACGGACATCCACGGTTAAGGAAAAGTTTCGAACCAATGGGGATTCTCGGAACACAAGTTTTGGCAAGAGTTAATCATTTCGCTGAGAAGTCTTGGCGACTGCCGGGAGTCTTGCCGAAGGAAGTCACTAGGATAGGTTTCGCTAAGACTTAGTGGTTTCGGTGAAACATCCTAGCAACTAGGGGGAAGTCTTAGCGAAGCAAATGAGTGTATTTCAACTGAAAAAATTTCATTTGGAAAGAGGTCACGCCGAATGGGACACGCCTTGCCAAAAGCGAATATGAAATTCATGTCGATGAGAGATTTTCTTCGATATAAAGTCACAGCGAATCGCCCTTGTCTCACCGACTATCAGAGTTTAAGTAATCCCTTCATCCAAACCAAATTTTATCTATATGATGTCTCAGCGAACTTACAGAGTCTTGCCGAATGTCAATGAGGAACATCTCGATGTGACCAGCGGGGAGTCGAGGTAAGGTCTCAGCAACTTCCCTTGGTCTCGCTGACAAGTGATAGAACATGGGAGAACTTCGGTGCGAGAAAGATAAAGTCACAGCAAACATATGGAATTAGGAGGGCTTTCGGGGAAGCATTTGGGTTCAGCTAGAGGTCCCAATGACTACGTTATGTCTTGCTGATGAAGAGTTCCATCGGCATAACCTCTTGCTGACATTAAGAAGTCACCCCGACAGAAGATCAGGGCTCGCCAAGAGAAAAGTTTTGCTATGAAATACTAGTGATCATTAGGAGTCTCACCGAAAGAAAAGATTTCGGAAAGAGTAGGGAGCTCGTGGTAAGGTCTCAGCGGAGCATGAATGTCTACCCGACAGAAGTTCACTCGACAAGAGCAGGATACATTTGGCGAAAGGTCTCGCTAAAAGGGGGAGGTCTTAGCGAACTTATGAAAGATCGGCAAGATGAAAGGAGCCCGCTATGAGCTCTCGGCGACGGGGTTTGTCTTGCCAAGAGAAAGGCTTTCGGCATGAGAATCATAGTGTCTTGGCGATCAAATACAAACCTACGAAGGGCTTCAGTGAGACATAGAATGACGTACATGACATCTCCCCGACAGAAGGGTTACAACAACTGAAAAGAATAAAGCTCAACGAAAGTGAAAAGTGCTCGGTGGGAGGTCTCGCCGAAGGACGGATGTCTTGGCAAAGCAAACAAATATCGGCAAAGCTACTGGATCTCGCTATGACCTCTTGGCGACTAGGACTTGTCTTGCCGAAAGTGAGTATGAACAAGCATGTTGATGAGACATCTCCTCGCAGGGTGAGGTCTCGGCGAAAGCAAAGGTCTCGTTGATTGATATGCAAAAATCATTTCATCGATGAACTACAGGGTGATCGATATGACATCTCAGCGATCCTGAATGGTCACAGGGAAGGGGATCCGGAAGGGATGGAGAGTCTGGATTTCATCCAGACACTGAACCAACTATGGATTTCAAAAAGTTTAACTTAGGGCAAGTTGGGAACAGACCTTTCATAGATTTTCTTTGCATTCTAGGTCAATCTTAAGACCAAATCACCTGATATGGCACTACCCTAGGTCTGAACCCTATTCATCTACCATTAGCGCACATGAAATTCTAGAATTTAGTTCTTTCACTATTGAGTCATCACTAGGGTTTACTAATTACTTTCAAGCAATATTCATTAAAATGCAGATGGACACATGAACTCAAAACTCGCCTGGGAGATGACAAAGGATGCAATACTGAACAACCCTAGCATGAAATAAACAAATACATAGGAATTCAAATCCCATAAGCCCTCACAAGACCAATGTGCCATTCATAATTCAATTCAAAGCAAAGCAATCAGACACATACCATTATAAAGCAGGAATTGATCTCAGAAGCGGTAAACGCGAAGCTCAATGGGGTCTACAACGAATAGACATAGGAAGGCACAAGAAACCGTCACAATTTTCTTGAATAGCCCAAAGCAAAGCCAACAGTTCAACGAACAAACTCTAAGGACGTAGTTCTCAAATCAGACAATGGCAAATAGTGAGCATGATGGCATGAAAGATCTTAGAAATCAAGTAGAATCTAGCCTTCAAAGCATGTACGAAGCCATTAATGCAATCGATAAGACAATCATGAAACCTAGGGAGCCAATGATAGGGCAGAATCAGGGAAAGTCCAACCCACACAAAAATTTGTGAAGATCAAAAATTCCCAAGCAACAAGATCCATCCAGAATCCAAGCAGGATCCGGGAAAATCCAACCAGGGTGGAAAATCCTGAATCAGGGCAAAAGCCCGAAATTCATCCAGAACTAAAGATTTTCAATGGATAACCTGGGGAAAACACTTAGGCAATCAAAATAATCAATTAAGCACATGCCTAAGTAAGACAAAAACCTCAAAAAGAAAGGGCCAAAACACCAAAACCGAAGTGAAAGAGGGTCCCTGCTTACAGCGGGGCATGTGTGCAAAAAATTGCACAACAAATGGCGACTTCTGTTGGGAAAATGCTCCAAAGCATTTGATGATGAACAAGAATGAAGAACCCAAAATCTCTGGTTTCAATCTCAGTATCAAACAAACAAGTCAGAATGCAAGATTTAAAGAATCAGAACCAAAGGATAGATGAAATCCTCCATAAACTAAAAATCCAAGTGTGTGCACATGAGTTCATTTCCCTCCTTAAGTTACTACAGAAACCAAGTTTAGTCAAGTCAGGCTACGTAAGGATTCTAACTTCAAAAGCAACCTATATAGGGCCTCGCTGCTAGTCAGGCATCCATAGCCTCGACAAGGTTATCGCTGTGACTCTCCTGAACATAACTCTACTACCAGCCAGGTGTCCATAGCCCCGGTATAGATATTCAGGTACCCCTGATAAGTTGAATTTATTCTTTTGATATTCAATATTTCACTTTTCTTTCTTTTGATATTCTTTATATGTCACTTTCATTTCAACCTGTGAACCATGAAGCTCACACTCAGGGCTGAGAACCACAATGGCACTGAAGCAGAAATAGGATTTTTCACTTGACAAGACTTCACAAGGGTTCCTATAGTGACATCAGGATTCTTAAGATATATGAAAGATATAATATTTTTAGAGTACTTCAAGTTCAAATCCACACCAATGACTCAATCTTCTATAAATCTGACATTAAGACTGTTGGCAATAGTAAAGACTTCAACCGTCCTTTCAAGATGCAAGACCAAAATTCACCAAGGAAATACTTAGAACAATTACAGAGAAGATAGATTTGCCATGCAGGTGCAACACATCCAGGCGAAAACAAAGAAACCCCCAAAGCAAGAGCAGAGAAAAAACAAACAAACCAAAAGAAAACCTACACTAACCAAAACAAACAAAAGCAAAGCAAAAAGGGAAACCCTAATCTAACTATATACAGGACCAGAGCTGAAAATAGCTCAAGACTGGAAATAATGCTTCAAATACTGCCCATTGACAGGCAGTGGGATATCCTCTCCAGTGAGAGTTTTCAAACGAAAAGCATTACCTCCCAGAATTTATGAGATCTGGTAAGGTCCAAGCCAAAGTTTATCAACTTTTCCATGCTCTCCCTTACGGTCATGGGTTTTATCCCAGGAAAGAACCAAGTCAAAAATCCTAAAAGCTTTAACCTTGGCTCTCTTATCAAACCACCTCTTGACAACCCCTTGATGCTTAGCAAAGTTCTTCAGGGCTTCATCCCTCTTTTCTTCAAGGTGCAATAGTTCGGCAAGTCTTGCCTCATGTCTGTCTCCCTCATCATAATACTCATGAATGAACTGAAGGGTAGGAATTTTCAATTGTATAGGGAACACAGGTTCTAATCCATAAACTAGGTGGTAGGGTGACATCCCTATGGAGGCTTTATGTCTTGTACGATATTCCCAAAGAGAAAATCTGAGTTGGGTATGCCAGTCTCTAGGGTTCCTCCCTAATAACTTGCAGATGACAGTCAGAAGATTCTTATTGGATGACTCAGCCAACCCATTACCCTGCGGATAGTAATTGGATGCAAATTTTATAATGATCCCATGATCAAAAGCCCAGTTAGAAAACTTTAACGATGAAAATGTAGGACCATTGTCACAAACCAAAGACATAGGACATCCAAAATGATTAAGAATACCAAATTCAAGGAAGTTATTCACTACCTTAGAAGTACACTGCTTGCATGTGAGAGCTTCAGTCCATCATGTAAAATAATCAGTAATGGTGAGAATATACCTGTGACCAGTGGAGGAGGGTGGATTGATGGGGCCCATGAAGTCCATTCCCCATTGTGTAAAAGGTTTTACCTCGACGACCGGCTGAAGTGGGAGCACTGTATACTTCTCTTTGGTGGTCGTCGTCTGACACACATGGCATGTCCTGACATGACTATGGGTATCTTTGAACAATGTAGGCCAATAATAACCAGCTATGAGAATCTGGTTTGCTGTAAATGGTGCTGACCCATGGCCTATCATGGAATTCCAACATTATTCTTTCAGATTCTGCCCTTCCTAGGCACCTTAAGTACACACCCTCATGATTTCTCTTGTATAAGACAGCCCCTTTTAACATGAAACTGTCACTCTTTAAGCGCAATGCCCTTCTTTGTACTAGATTGAGATGATTAGGGCACCTCTGAGTCAGGAGATAATGAACAACATCATCATACCACTCTCCAGGAGAGACATCCTCTAAAGTATAAGCCTGAGCTGTAAGATCAGGGCCTGTCTCTGCCATTGTCTTTGTGAGCCCCTACCCTCTTACCAGCTTCATGGGATGAATTTCCATATCATATTCTTGTAGCATAGTTACCCACTTGGATCTTCATTCTCCCATTTCATTCTATATCAAGAGCAGCTTGACTGCAAGATCAAGAACTATAGCAAAGATCTTATTTCTGAGGATGTAATGTTTGAATTTTTTGACTGCCCTGACTAAGGCATAAGCCTGCTTCTCCACATTTGGGTACCTCAACTCCGCATCCTTCAATGGTGTGCTCATGAATGCTATGGGGTGTTCATTGCCTTGGTCTGATTTTTGAGTTAATATAGCAGCACAGGAGTGGTCAGAAGCAAATGAATATGTGTAGAATGGTTTGGCATAATCGGGACTTACTAAAACTGGAGCTTCAGCAATAGCCCTCTTTATTTCAGCAAATGCTTCCTTCGCTTTTGCATTCCACTCCACCTTGGCCTCCTGCTTCAACATTGCATTCATTGGTTTAACTATTTATGCAAACCTAGTGATGAACTTCCTGACAAAATTGATTTTTCCAAAGAACGACTTCATTTCTTTTTTACTAGCAGGTGGTGGGATCTTGAGAATAGCCTCTATACGTTCTAGATCAATTGCAATCCCCTTTTCAGAGATAATATGCCCTAATAACTTACCTTCGGTTACTCCAAAGATGCATTTCTTTGGGTTGAGGGATATCCCAAACTCCCTACATTTCTAAAAAACTTTGCATAAATATGAACTATGATCACCTCTCTTTTTGGAAAAGACAGTTAGATCATCCATATAAATGATTATGCACTTACTAATGATGTCTTTGAAGGCTATGTCCATTGCTCTCTGGAATGTAGCTCCAGCATTAATCAGGCCAAAAGGCATTCTTCTGTAGGTGAAAGTGCCCCACTTGGTGGTGAATGCAATCTTGTGCCTATCTTCATACTGCACCATAACTTGGTTATACCCTGAATAACCGTCCAAGAAGGACATCATCTGGGATCCGTTGACAATCTATAGCACTTCATCCAATGAGGGTACTGGATAATTATCTTTCTCTGATGCTCTGTTCAGATTTTTGAAATCCACACACAGTCTGATTTCACCATTTTTCTTTCGTACTGGAACCAGGTTTGCAACCCAAGTAGAGAGTCTGACTGGGAATATGATTCTCGCAGACAATAGTTTCTACACTTCCTTTTGTATTACAGGTTCCAGCAAAGCATTAATAGGTCTCTGCCTCTGTCTGAAAGGTTTCACTCTTGGATTGAGAGAGAGTATGAGTTATGACTGACGTATCATAAGTCTTCAAATCCTCATAACTCTAGGCTATCACATCTAGATATCTGCATAGTGCCTCTAAGATTCATTTTCTTTCTTCTGGGGTGCACACTTTACCGAGGAAGATGTTTTTGACATCATCTTGGGATCACACATTATACTTATCACACTGTCCACTGATGGACTCTTTCTTGGCATCCTATTCCTGATTTCTAATCCTATCCAGATCAAAGATTCTTTCTAATTATACCATCCCCCTAGGAATAGTGTTGGTCTTCAAATTGATTACCCCTTCCAAGTCTATCTCTACCTCTTGAGGCTCAATTTCATCAATGATCTGAGAAGCAAAAATATCTATGTTTGTGATAAAGTCTAGAATATGCTTATCATCTTCAAACACTTGGAAGCTGGTAACATTATCAGGGACTAAGGGCACTGGGGTCAGTTCCACTGTAAACTTCTTTAACCCATAAAGAGATAGAGGTTGCAGAGTGTTGGCTGCCTGGGCCAAGAAATCAGTTGTCTGGTTTTTATTTCGTGGAATCAGTTGAATGTTAAAGGCATCAAATCCTTCAATAAGGTCCCATACTCTGTCTGTAATTAGTCATTCTTCTATCATGGAAAGAGTATTTCCTTCTAACTTGCTTGACTACTAATTCAGAATCTCCATACACTTGCAAGATCTTAACCTTCTTTTTCAAGGCCATCAACAATCCATGCACTAAGGCTTCATACTCGGCTATGTTATTTGTACAATGAAACTGAAGTCTATGAGTAGCGAAGAATGTTTTACCTCTTGGGATAATCAGCTCAAAGCCAGCTCCAGCTCCTTGCTTTGATTTAGACCCATCAAATCTCGAAGTCTAGCATCCAGCAACTGCAGAGTCTCTTGCTGTATTACTTGCACTGTTACTACTGGGTGGCCTTTCAGAAGGCATCATTCCTTTTCCTTTAGGATCTTTTGGGACATTCATGTTATCAATTATGGCTATAGAAGTGGGGTTAGTATGTTTCTGTATCCGTTCCACTGCAACCTAGCATAAGCAGCAATCTAATTCCGAATGAGCAGCATTGTGTACCCTACACCAATTGGGAAAAAGCAGTTCTCCAAAGTTTGTTCTTCTTCCTAACTGAATTTGATCTTTAATACACTTCCGAATGAACTCTTGAAAACTGTCTAGCAAAGCCAACTGATTATCTTCTGGATCATCATTACTTTTAGCTGGTTCCACTAGGGCTTCAGTACCACTAGACCCTCCTGTAAGGTCAATAGGTGCTGTGTGAAACATGAGGACCTCCTCCAGATCTGACTCCTCGAAAGGGGCAGCAAGCATATAGTTACCCATACTTACTTCTGATACCAAAATTTTAGTAGAGGTTTTCTAGTATTATGTAATCATGTATTTCATCCTGGGTTCCCTTTTAATTCTAATCTGGTTAGGTACTCCCTTCTAGGGAAGCCACATATGGGAATGATTAGTGGAGACATATCCATTTAAGGCCTTGGTAAAGTCTCTTCCCATGATTAAGCCATAAGCGTCAAGTATGTCAGCTACCTATATATTAATAACTTGTTGAATCCTAGGATTAGAAACAATCTGCATATGAATCATATTCAACTTTCTTACAACATTGACTTCAGTCCTATCCAGTTGTGTGACTTTCTTTTGAGAATCAGCAGGGGTGATACCCATAGCTCTACAGACACCAAGGGGCATAACATTGGTTGAAGCAGCCGAATCCAGCAAACAATTATGTAGATTCTTGCCAAATACGCGGATAGAAATCAAGAATGGGGGAGTATCTGTTTTCCCTTGAAACAGAGTTAAGGGGGTGTCTACTTGAACAACTTGAGATTTGTCCATTTCCTTCCTAGTGTCTCCAGGGGGCATATGGACTTGATCATGAGACTAATCCTGTCCTCCTACCAACTAAGGACTAGGTACTCTGTTGACACTCTTGCTAACTAATTTATCTTGCGATATGAAATTTGCATCATAAGAATCTAAGACTACATTCCTAATGGATGGAACTCTTAATAGCTCAAATGTAGATAAATTTACCTTTAATTTTTGGAGTTCTTCAACAACATACATGGCCAATTGTTCTTCATTTAAATTAGTGGGGGTCTCCCTCGGGTATTCCACCATCTTTTCTTTACCTTCATCAACATTTCTTCCCTTTGGTACATCAACCTGTCCTTGAGATAAGTATTGCCTAGAAACCGGGGGCAATGAGAGATTGTTGCTAGCATTAGGGTCTGGAGGTGTGTTGAAATTATTCGGTGGGATAGAAGTAGTAAAGGTACCTCCAGCCTGTGGGCACCTGTGTGGTAGTTCCCTCAAGTCATACTTCTTGCTAGGTCTCTGGAAGGTTTGTACTTCTTCAATGTAAGCTTCTTCTTCATCCCTGGGACCATTATCATTCACTGGATTCTCATCAAATAATTATGTCATTTCATCTCTATTGCACACCTAGTCTGCCTCATCCTTCAACTGGTTAGATTCTTCTTTAGGTATATTTTCCTCACTTTGCAGAAAAGGAGCATGGTTTAATACCAACACTGGTGAATCATAAGGAATAGAGGGTACAATTTGGTGACAACTTGTATTGTTCTCCACCTCATACTGGAAAATTGAGGCTGTTGTTTGGAACTCTTAACAGTCTAGCTCAGAATGCTGACTAGTCTTGTGGAGCCTACACCACCCCGATAAAGTAGCCTCAGCTAGGTATACACCACTAGGAGGCTTCTCTTGATTAACTGGCTGACTGGCAGACTGATTAACAGGTTGACTGATTGGTTGATCCAATGGGGTGGGAACTCCTCCATTGTTGGGACCTGTGTTCCAAGTCTTATTCTGTCCTGATTGTTGTCTTCTCTTGAATCCTTGTCCACCTTGCCCTCTGTCAAAGTTCTGACCTGATGATTGCCCTTTATCATAATTCTGCCTTCTTTCATTATTATATCCTCTGTCATTATTGTAACCTCTGTCCTGGTTATATCCTCTATAGTTTTTGTATCCTCTATCATTGTTATACCCTCTGTCCTGATGTTGCCCTCTATCAAAGTGTTGTCCTTGTGGAGTCTCTCTATTCTGATTGGACTGCATGTTTCTCTAAGCAGCTTGCAACTGACTATTCTGATTTCTTAAGTAGGTTACCTCCATATTCAGTTTATTTATTTGTTCCAAAAATTCATCCAGTCTTTCCTTGTCAAGATTACTATATGAAGGTTGATTCACATTATTTTGGGAACACCCAATTGCAGCATTGGGATTTAGTGACTAGTTAAGGACTTCAGAATTTTGTAGGTATGAAGGATAACTAGTCTGGGGCTGAGTGTGTAGGGGTTGATTCACATTTTGCTAGGGGTAACTCATCATGGATAACATTTGTCCCATAGGGGGCCCTAAGTGAGGTACCAGAGGCAACTAAGGTACTGGATTCATGATTGGAGTATGGTTTGCAAAAGATTGATTGAGAGCTGGAACTTGTCCAAGGTGAGCAATGGGTCCTAATGAGGGTAAAGGCCCAAACAAATGTTTCCTTAGATTTGTGCTAACTTTTACAGCCTCTCCATATGCATCTAGTAAACTCTCAGGGGGGTTATTACTCCATTTCATAAAAGTAGTTGTCAAACTATCAAGTCCTTCATAATAGACTTATAAGGGAGTGGGTTCATCAACAACATAAGGGGCCTGTAATCTGGTATAGGCACGATGAAACCTATTGTTGAAAGACCCTATGGACTCATTGACCTCTCTCTTCACATTAGTGAATTGACGGTAAAGCTCACTAGAACTAATTGGGGATTCAAAATTTTTGCAAGAAGGCAACTTCTAACTCAGTCCAATGTCGGATGGATCCAGCAGGCAAGTGGTTATACCAATAGAATGCATCTTCCCCTAGTGAATAAGGAAATAACCTACATGCTACATCCTCATGGTTTACCCCTCTATCTTTAAGTCCAGTTTGAAAGATCCTAATGTGCTCCTCAGCGGTCCTATTTGGGTCATTGACATGGAACTTCGAAGAGAAGTGTTCAGGGTTTTTGGGCATGACATTGTAGATGGAAAAACTTAATGGAGATGGGTTGGTTGCCAAGAAAGCCATTGGTGGAGGTGGGGGTGGTAATGGCTGATTTATGACTGGCTGAGGTTGTGGACTGGGAATGGCCTCAGACTCAGATGAACTTGATGAAGATGGGGATGATGGGATTGGATGGGATGATAGTGATTCTCCCCTCCTGTTGGTCCTTCTTGACTTAGTGGGGTCTGGTAACTCTTGAAATTATTCCTCTCCTGGATCGGATCTTGTTCTTCTTCTAAATCTCTCAGGAGAGATGGCGTTCAAAAATTGATCTAGGTTGTTTGTTCAGGCCCTCCTTCTAGCACCAATTCCCATTGATCGTGTTTTCTGCACAATAACAGCCAGACAGAATATGATATCCTATCTCTCTTCAAAGGTAAATCTCTATCGGCAAGCCTCAAGAGATAACCCCAAGGTCTCTAATGTCAGGTCTTGACAATGCATAAACAACTCAGTAACAAAATGTGAAAATGTTGGTAATCACAATGGGACCTTACTACAAGAAAAATACTGAATCAATTTTATCAGATCTAACGATCTGATGATGCTTCAATCCTAGTTTTATCCCAATAATCAAAGAAATAAAAAAGGGTAAGGGTTTCGAAGAGATTTCTAAACTTAATACTAAACCTAAGATTAACAATGAAAGTAACCAATACTCGAAATGGACCAATCCCTCAAAACCGATTTCTGCTTGACCAAGATAAATCTGCAATCTCACAAAAAATAGTGCAATCTTCTGAGGTGTTGAGATTTTCAAATCATGAACATTTATTCAACAACCCTATTACAGTTGAAATGAACAAATCCTCACAATCGAACTAAGCATACTGAAATATGAAGTCCAAGCTAACTTTGCAAATCAACTAACAATCAGTTGGTTGTGAAAAGTATGGACTGAAGGATTGCTGCAACATTCAAGTATTGAATCACAAACATTATCGAATCCAAATCTAATCTAAACATTAACCTTCTCAAAGAAATTTTAAAGATAGAATAACAAGAACCATGCAAAACAAAAGAAACAAGTATGGCACCAAATCACAATGTCATTTCTTATATTCAAATTGTCAACCGTAGCAACAATTTTGGCTTTCTGTTACAATATTTGCTTGAGGGAAACTACCTACTAACTTACTCTACTTCTAACTAGCTCTACTCTATATTCTGGTTACAAATTCTAATGTTCTAACTATTTCTAACCCTTTCAAATGAGGCGACATGCCCAATATATAGAAATCCCCAGGAACCCATCGTCCAGGCAAGGGTTTTGCAACAATAACTCAGCACAACAACCCAGCTAGGAGAGTCTTCAAAATGGGTCAAACGGGCATTAAATTCACATCCCCTCGAAGTCGGCCCAGGATCCGCAATGCAGCTCGGACGACGCGTGGGAAGATAATAGGGAAGCACAAATCACGCCGCAACCCATCATTAGCTCTCTTCCCTATTATCCCCGCACCAATCTAACTCTTCATGTAGCTTCAAGAACACTCCATCTAAGTCGGCTATAGGTGGTACTGGAAAAACCCTAAGTCGCCTCTCAATGGATGCAATCTCGTCCCTTGAGTGTTTGACCAACTTATCCCAATCTACCTTATATGTCACATGCTTATCAATAATTGTGAGGTAGGTGGCCGCATCATCCAGTTGGTGCTCGAAAATAGAACCATCATCAAGTGGTGCATACACCTCATGCCACCATTCTCTCAACTGTTCTAGGCTCAAGTATTTCGGTGTGATCTTTCTTCTTCCCGTCATAATTTCAAAGAAAGCAATGCAACCATTATAGACACCATTGAGGGTGTCATCGATCTGCCTCCTTTGTTTGTGAATATTTTTCAAAACCTTCTACCTAATTTGCAACGCTTCAAACCACTCCCATGGCTCGGCAGCTCTGGAAGAAGGAAGGATTCCGTCACTCACCAATCTGTCCTAGGTGTATTCCATTAGAGTTCTGGTTTTCTATAGAAGGAGGTATGTGTCTTCCTTATCTTGTGCCAACACCACCTTCAACCAATCAGTCACCATGATAACATCCTTCCCCATTGACAGGACTTCCTTAATAGCCTCATCACCCTTTATTTGCACCCCTTTCAACCAATTCACAGTGGCAAGGGTGGAAGCTTTCATCTTTTCTAGCTCAGTTATGGTCTCCTGAGGCAGAGGATTGGTAGTAGAGGAAGAAGGATTAATGGACTGTAGTGGCTTCATTAATTCCTCCAAGCACTTCCTAAGATTTTCATTTTCTCTCTTCAGCTCCTGCTTGGTCTTCATTTCCCTTCTCAATCTATCAATAATAACTACACTGGAGACCTCATAGTCCTCAATATCCTGCTCAACTGATGTAGGCCCAAGATTAAAAGTTTGTATATTATAATCATTTCCAGCCACATCATCTCTATTTTTATTTGGAACAGGGGTAGCAATATGAACAACCTTGTTATGTGCCTCATCTCTCTCAACCCATGAGATCACCCTAGCCTTCTTCTTACCTTTATCTTTTCCAATCCTGGATAGTAGTGCATCCCAATTCGGTGGACTATCCTCCACTACTACCTGTTTTCTCTTTATTTCTTTCTCCAGCCAATTAGGGATAGTGCACTCCAATTGCACCCTGCTCTGCCCCATTTCCTCTTCCTGCTGATCCTTAGGTGCCTCCTCACTCAAATTCTATTTCTCAGGGGTCTCATCTGTTTCACTTTCCTTCCCCTCAGCATGGTCCTCTTCATGTGTAGGTGAGAGAACCTTTACTGCCTCCACCTCCCTCAGAGGAGATTCGACTTCTTTAGTTCTAATAGAGGAATCTGCATATGCAACCATGGGGGACTGCATTATCTTCTCAATTTCTGCCTCTGCACTATGAAGATCACCTTCATGAAATTATTCACCTTCAGTATTCGGATGATCCACAACATTTTCCTCCTCACCTGGTTCAGCTTGAGCTTCGTGAGAGGGAGGTACATCATCATGTTGCTCCTCATGAGAAACCACCGGAGGAAGGTCATCCTTAGGAACACTGTCCTTGGGAGAAGGAGTCCTAGACTTCCTTGCATACACTTTGGCCTTCTCCTCTGAGCTTTCAACATTTATCATTGGTGGGGCAACTTATTCCTCCCCAATCTTGGAGCTAGCCATCTTTGTCAATTTGACAATTCTTTTCCTCTTAGGCACAGGAGCATCAGCCTCAGGACTTTGCTCAAACTTCTTAGTCCTTGTCCTCTTCTTGGCCTTTTTCCTTCTCTATTTTTCTACTTCCTAGACCTCTGTTTCTTGTACACCTTTAATTTTAATTTTGACAAGAGAGTCCAGTTTACCTTTACCTTTAGGATCCTACTGCCTTGTGGACTCCTCAGAGGTGGAATGGGAATCTAAGTCTCCCAGCAGGTCGTATGTGCATTTTACTTCCTTGTTTTCCAACTCCCATACCGTGTGTTTGAGCCACATCCTAGTAAATTTGAGGACTGGATCCATCAATTGTTTTAGTTCTGTCTTCTCCTCTTCCAACCAATCCACATCACCAATTGGTTTGTCCTTTACCGCTTCATAGGCATGGTCTTGAATTAAGTTCCCATCATCTTCCAATTGATCAGGAACTGCCCTTACATTATACAATTGGACTGCATCCACTGGAAGCTGACAGAATTTCTTCTTTCTAACCTCATATTCATCACCACAATTGGCTCAGTAGTCTTCTAAATTAACCTTATGGCCATACTCTCTACTAGCCTTCTTTTGAGCTTCCTCTGTGATGTCAAATCTGGATCTCTTGGAGTGGGAAGACAAACCAAGATCACTCATTTCTTCCTCTGAAGCTTGGGCAGAACCAATGGAAGGACAAACCTCTCTAGTGCCAATCCTCAAGGGGAAGTCTCCACCGAATCCAGTTTTATGTTTGTCCTTTTTGACAATGGCATCAAAATCACAAATCTGTCTAGTTACTTCCAACAATATGATGTGGTTAGTGGGATACCTTGGAAGTCTGTATGGGGCCCTTTGACAACCATCAATTTGAATGTAGGAGAAAGTTGGGAACTGGATGAACCACGCTCCATACTTCTTGATGAGTTCCTTTGCTTGATCTGAAATTCTAACATGCTCTGCTTCCTGAAGCATTCTAGTGATATGCATGGTAAATGCATCATTTTCCCTCCTATAGTCCGAGCTTCCTAAATACAACTGAGGGAAAACTTCATAGATGATGTCCCTTCTAAAAATTCCCTTTGTATCCAATCCTCTATAGGGATGGAATCTAGCAAGTGCATAGACCAAATATGAGGTCATTGTGAAGGTCTTTGTCTGCAACACATTGGACAATTGCTTGTGAATTACTTGGTTGATGACCCCTGCCCAATGGTAGTCAATTTTCTCTTGTTTCATCCTTACAATTGCATGGCACATCCAATTCTCAAATGTACCAGCACTCCTCGATCCAACCACCTTGCTAAGAAAGGTGATGGCATCATAGTACTCCTTGAATTTTTCTCTGAACAGTTGCTTTGGCAATTTGGAGTAGTGAGACTTGGGCTTCTCTAGCCAGGAATTGATTAGCTGTTGTGACTTCACAGTCTGGTCATCGTAGAACTCCTGAGCTGCCTCAATGGTGAATCCACCACATGAGATCTATCTGGCATGTCGAAGGTTTTGGCAATGGAGACCGGGTTGAGATTGGCAACAACTCTCCCTTGAGGCGCAATAATCCTCTGTGTATCCTGATCATAGTGCATGGCGCACTCAAGGACCAGCTCATAGCATTGCACTGTAGAAGGGAAACCGGCTACATGGGACAAGCCCGATTCCATCATCCTTCTAGTCACCAAAGGAGGATCCTCGGCCGCCATTCTTGCTTTAAATTCCTCATAGTCCCAGAGGCCAACATTCATATTAGTGACTTCTGACCAGACATAAGTGATCCTAATCTCAGGGAGCTTGCTGTTAATGTCCAGCTTAACCCTCTCTACATCAGACAATTAAGACCCAGCTGCTACCTTGCTTGATTCAGCCTGCACTCAACATGAAAATCACAGTAAAAACCAAGAAAGAGCCATGTTAATTCATAAAAACACCATTATAATGCATCTCATATAGTCAAGGTGTTATTAAAATTCATATAAAATGACCACAACAAATTTCAAGTTTCAAGACCATCTACAGAATCTAAGCCAGAGAGGAATTTCGGGAAATTCCAGACCGATCGGATTCCAACGGAAAAAACCAAGAAACACCTACTTAACCATCAAACCTGATCATTTTTAATCAATAAATCACATGGGAGATCCAAATATGGCATGAAATAATCATCAAATGCATCATAAATTGTAAACAGATCCAATTATCTCACGCTCCTTTATATTTCACTAAATTTTAGGGAAATCTGTGAGGGACGGATTTCCGCGAAGAACGGGCCAAAGAGGATTTTTGAGAAATTTGGGAGATGGTGGATTTCAGAGAAATCCGGACCTGATTGACATCCGTGGTTAAGGAAAAGTTATGAACCAATGGGGATTCCTGGAACACAGGTTTCCACAAGAGTTAATCATTTCGCCGAGAAGTCTCGGCGACTCCCAGGAGTCTCGCCGAAGGAAGTCACTAGGATAGGTTTCGCGAAGACTTAGTGGTTTCGGTGTAACATCCTGGCAACTAGGGGGAGGTCTTAGCGAAGCAAATGAGTGTATTTCATCTGAACAAATTTCATTCGAAAAGAGGTTACGCTAAATGGGGCACGCCTTGCCGAAAGCGAATATGAAAGTCACGTCGATGAGAGATTTTCTTCGATATAAAGTCACAGCGAATCGCCCTTGTCTCACCGACTATCAGAGTTTAAGTAATCCCTTCGTCCAGACCAAATTTTATCTATATGATGTCTCAGCAAACTTACAGAATCTTGTCGAACGTCAATGAGGAACATCTTGATGTGACCAGCGGGTAGTT
Organism: Sequoia sempervirens; assembly: GCA_007258455.2. Classification (NCBI taxonomy): domain Eukaryota; kingdom Viridiplantae; phylum Streptophyta; class Pinopsida; order Cupressales; family Cupressaceae; genus Sequoia; species Sequoia sempervirens. The sequence continues at coordinate 88,906 of VDFB02043146.1, forward strand.
GGGGTAAGGTCTCAACGACTTCTCTTGGTCTCGTTGACTAGTGATAGAACATGGGAGACCTTCGATGTGATAAAGATAAAGTCACAGTGAACATATGAACTTAGGAGGGCTTTCGGTGAAGCATTTGAGTTCGGCTAGAGGTCCCAGGGACTACGTTATGTCTCACCGATGAAGAGTTCCATCAGCATAACCTCTTGCTGACATTAAGAAGTCACCCCGACAGAAGATCAGGGCTTGCCAAGAGAAAATTTTTGCTATGAAGTCCTGCCAATCATTAGGAGTCTCGCCCAAAGCAAAGATTTTGGCAAGAGTAGGGAGCTCGCGGTAAGGTCTCAGCGGAGCATGAATGTCTCCCAAATAGAAGGTCACTCGACAAGAGCAGGATACGTTCGGCGAAAGGTCTCGCCGAAAGGGGGAGGTCTCAGTGAACTTACGGAAGATTAGCAAGACGAAAGGAGCCCGCTATGAGCTCTCGGTGATGGGGTTTGTCTTGCCGACAGAAAGGCTTTCGGCGTGAGAATCACAGTGTCCTGGCGATCAAATACAAACCTACGAAGGGCTTCAGCGAGACATAGAATGACCTACATGACATCTCCCCGACAGAAGGGTTACAACAACTAAAAAGAACAAAGCTCGGCGAAAGTGAAAAGTGCTCGGTGGGAGGTCTTGCCTAAAGGGCGGATGTCTTGGTGAAGCAAACAAATATCGATAAAGCTACTAGATCCCGCTATGACCTCTTAGCGACTAGGACTTTTCTTGCCGAAAGTGAGTATGAACAAGCATGTCGATGAGACATCTCCTCGCAGGGTGAGGTCTCGGCGAAAGAAAAGGTCTCGCCAACTGATATGCATAAAATATTTCATCGGTGAACTACAGGGTGATCAATATGACATCTCAGCGATCCCGAATGGTCACAGCGAAGGGGATCCATAAGGGATGGAGAGTCCCGATTTCATCCAGACACTGAACCAACTATGGATTTCAAAAAGTTTAACTTAGGGAAAGTTGTGAATGGAGCTTTCATGAATTTTCTTTGCATTCTAGGTCAATCTTAAGACCAAATCACCTGATATGGCACTGCCCTAGGTCCAAACCCTATTCATCTACCATTAGCGCACAAGCAAGTCTAGAATTTAGTTATTTCACTGTTGAGTCATTACTAGGGTTTACTAATTACTCTCAGGCAAGATTCATTAAAATGTAGATGGACACATGAACTCAAAACTCGCCTGGGAGATGACAAAGGATGCAATACTGAACAACCCTAGCACGAAATAAACAAATACATAGGAATTCAAATCCCACAAGCCCTCACAATACCAATGTTCCATTCATAATTCAATTCAAAGCAGAGCAATCAGACACATACCATTATACAACAGGAATTGATCTCAAAAGCAGCAAACGTGAAGCTCAATGGGGTCTACAACGAACAGACATAGGAAGGCACAAGAAACTGTCACAGTTTTCCCGAATAGCCCAAAGCGAAGCCATCAATTCAACGAACAAACTCTAAGGACGTAGTTCTCAATTCAAACAGTGGAAAATAGTGAGCATGATGGCATGAAAGATCTTAGAAATCAAGTAGAATCTAGCCTTCAAAGCTCGTACGAAGCCATTAATGCAATCGATAAGACAGTCATGAAACCCGGAGAGCCGACGATAGGGTGGAATCCGGGAAAGTCCAACCCACACGGAAATCTGTGAAGATCAAAAATTCTTGAGCAACAAGATTCATCCTAAATCCAAGCAGGATCTGGGAAAATCCAACTAGGGTGGAAAATCCTGAATCAGGGCAAAAGCCCGAAATTCATCCAGAACTAAATATTTTCAATGGATAACCTGCAGAAAACACTTAGGAAATCAAAATACGCAATTAAGCATGTGACTACGTAAGAAAAAAACCTCAAAAAGAAAGGGCCAAAACACCAAAACCGAAGCGAAAGAGGGTCCCTGCTTACAGCGGGGCATGTGTGCGAAAAATGTCCTAAGGATGATTTCCCTCTCCCAAATATAGACATGATTGTGGATATGACAGCAAGACATGAAATGCTATCATTAATGGACAGGTTTTCAAGGTACAATCAAATCATGATAGCTAAGGTTGATCAACACAAAACAACTTTCACCTATCCATGGGGGACTTATTGCTAGAACATGTTGCCATTTGGGTTGAAAAATGCAGGAGCTACCTATCAAAGAGCTATGACGCTGATCTTCGACAAATGATTCACAAAACTATGGAAGGCTATGTGGATGAAATATAAGATAAATCAAGAAAGCGTCGAGATCACACACTGGCTCTAAGCTCCATCTTTGATAGGATAGAAGAATACAAGGTCAGACTCAATCCAAAGAAGTGTTTCTTCGGTGTATAGTCAGGAAAGCTCCTCGGGTATATTGTATCTATGAAGGGAATTGAGATAGATCCTACCAAAGTCAAATCAATTCTCAAGATGGAAGCGTCAGGAACATTAAAGCAATTAAGGGGTTTGCAGGGAAGATTCCAATCCATTCACCAGTTTATTGCATAGTTAGCAAATAAGGCTATCCCATATTCTCATCTACTCCACAAGGGGGTAGCATACAAATGGGATGAGAAATGTGATCAGGCATTCAATAAAATCAAGGAATACTTGCTCACACCACCAGTTCTTATGCCACCAATTCTAAACAAGCCATTTATCCTGTATATATCAGCAACAGAAGTAGCCCTTGCCAATCTCTTGGCTCAACATGATGAAAATGAGAAAGAGAGCTATTTATTATATCAGTAGAACCATGGTAGGACATGAGTTGAATTATACATCTATTGAGAAGACTTGCCTAGCAGTAGTGTTTGATGAACAAAAGTTCAAGCACTATATGTTGGCCCATCAGATAAAACTCATCGCCAAGATAGATCCTCTCAAGTATCTACTTTCTAAAGCAACGCTCACAGGGTGAACAACTAAATGGGTCATGATCTTGATAGAAAATGACATTGAGTATGTAGAATAGAAGGCCATTAAAAGACAAGTAATTGCAGACCAATTGGAAGAAGCACTGATATATTCAAAGAACCCATTGATATTAGAGTTTCCTGATGAATCCATCTTCAACGTAAGTGCGACAGATCACTGAAAAGTATATTTTGATGGATCCTAAACACAACATGGGTCAGGAGCATAGGTCTTCTTCATAACACCACAAGGAAATTGCATACCTAAGTCATATAGGTTGTCTTTTCCTTGCACAAATAACATTGCAGAGTATGAGGCTCTTATCATAGGACTCAAAATTGTAGTACAATGGCAGATCACGACACTTAAGGTCTATGGAGACTCACAACTTATCATCAACTGGGTCAATGATGAATACCAAATGAAAGATGAAAAATTGACTCCATACAAGAAACTAGTGGAAAGCCTCAAAGAATTCTTCAAATTGACATCACGTTTGAACAAATACCAAGAGAAAACAACAGAGTAGTGAATGCTATGGAAACAATTGGATCGCTACTAGATGTCCCATGCAATGTCCATAAACATGAATTCCTAGTAGAGCAACTTCTTGTACCAAATTTTGAGGTACCAAAGTCTGAATTCGTGTGTGAAATCATTGGCCCCGGTGACCCTTGGTATCATGACATTTACACCTACTTGAAAATAGGAGTCCTCCCCACTGATATCACCCCAAATCTAAAAAGAAAATTTGTCAAGAAGTCATCCCATTTCATCATCTTAGGAGACACCCTATACTATAGGAGTATTGAAGGAACCTTGTTGCGATGCCTTAACCTTGAGGAAGCTTTGACTGCTTTAACCGAGGTACACGATGGAATTTGTGGATCACATTTGAGTGGTATGACCTTGGCTAAGAAATTGCTGAGGACTAGGTACTACTAGCCTACGATGGAGAAGGAAGCTCATGACTATGTTCGAAGGTGCTTGCAATGTCAACATCATGGGGACCTCATCCATGCCCCAACTCAGGAACTCCAACCGATTATAACACCTTGGACCTTTTCACAATGGGGGCTCGATCTCATTGGAAAAATCACACCCACCTCATCCAATGGACACAAGTTCATTATCATTGCTACTGAGTACTTTATGAAGTGGGTAGAGGCCATTCCAATGACCTACATCATAGGGAAGCAAATATCCAAGTTCATCCTGAACTGCCTCATTTGCCACTACGATGTTCCACAAACCCTTATCTCAGATAACGACACCTTTCAAAAACTAGGATGTTCAAGAAATATACCAAAAATTCAATATCCAACATCACTTCTCCACCCCATACTACCCCCAAGGTAACAACCAAGTTGAGGCTACGAATAAAACCATCTTGAAAATCCTAAAGAAAACAGCTAATGAAGTTGGTCATGACTGGCACTTACAATTGAATCCCGCCTTATAGGCCTACTAAATGAGTATCTGCATGCCTACAGGTGCAACCCATTTCTCCTTGGTCTATGGATCAGAAGCCATCCTTCCCATTGAGATCGATCTCCCATCCTTAAGAATATCATTGCAAAATCTCATTACAAATGAAGAATATCGGGTGTCACGGTTGAACAAACTAGAACTACTGGATGAGTGACACATGGATGCCTTGAATCACCTACAAGTCTATTAGAACTTTCTTAAGAGGAACTACAACAAGAAGATCAAGAGTCATTCATTTCAAGTCAGAGAGCTCGTATTGAAGGAGAATCAAGAGAATATACCAAATCTAGACAAGGGAAAATTTGAACCCAATTGATTAGGACCCTTCATCATCACAACAAGCTACAAATAAGGAGCATATCAACTATCTACACCTAAAGGAGATCCTTTGCAGGAGCCTATCAACAACTCCCATCTCAAAAAAAATTATGCCTAAACTTGCAAGGTATAAATCCAAAAAATCCAAAAAAATAAAAATAAAAAAAAGGATTGAAAACAGTAAAGAAAAAAATCGTCCTCTAGTGAAAACCACTTTGGTGGCACTTTGGACAAGTACCTTGGTGAAAACCTTGCAAACATGTACCTCATGTAAATAAGAACTTTCCATCCACCATGATTTCTATGACTTATTCTGCATCATTCATCCATCACATTCCATTGATCCTTCCGACACCCATTCACGTCCGCATCATATCTTGATACTGTGTTTGTATCATGTTCCCTCCTAGTACTACTCGGCACATTCCTAAGGTCAGTTTGTCTTGCCTATATCAGAGTAATCTATCTCACCATGCTGGGGGCATGTTCTTATACCTACATTGGATCATATTTGTGTATATTCTTAAAATCTTCCTTGAAATCAAAAAATCCAAAAACATTCAGAAAACCCAAAAACATTCAAAACATGTCAAAAATACAAAAACAAGTCGAAAACACAAAAACGTAAAAAAAAAAATAGAGTCATCTTGTCGAACTATGAGTCTCTAAGCTCCAAACGTAAGCAAGGCCATCATTGATGTGCCCCTGAGACACCCTAGGTTAGTCCTTTAGGAGTCTGTCATAATAAACTAGCAATCCATTTGTTCATGTCTTATCAATAAACGAGTCTGTGTTAGTTGAACTACATGGTCTCTACATGTATAATGTAGGCAAGGATAATCTTTGATCAGCCCCCGAGGCCCCTAGGATAGGTCTTTAGGTTAGGTTTTGTTATGCCATGCATAACCACCCCATTTTGTTCTGGAACAAAATAGCCCCCCCTTTTTTTTCTTGTGTCTTCTTTCCCTTTTAGTTGTTTGTTTTGATCTTTGGAATTCTTTTGCTTTCCTCCTAATTTTGACTTTTGATCTATCTGATTTAATTCTAGTTCTGTCTCAGTTTCAGTTGGTTTTCTTCTTGTTGAAAATTGAATGAAATAATCATAAGCAACAAAATAGTTTATTTTAATATGCTTTGGGGACTAATGGAAGCGTTTGTTTTGTAGGATCAGATCCTACACTTGATGATATTTTCCAAGGGAGCTCAGTTGGAATGCATTCCTCAGTCCAGTTGGTCATAATTTTCCTTGAAGAAGAAAGTCAGCAAGACCTTGCAGATGTCTTGCTGACTACCAGTGCATTTTTTTGATATGCATCTGTGTTGCCTTTCGGCAAGACCTCGAAGATGTCACAGCGATCGGGATTCATATGCAGTTGCCTATCGGTAACACATCAATCATCATCCTGGCGACTAAGGAGTTCCCATCGGTGAGAGAAACCATCATCGGAATGACCTCATGGTGAGTTTTCATGTTTTACCGATCGCCTCATGAGTGAACACTGCGGGCAAACAAACAGTATTCGGCATGTAGTCTCGGCAAGATCTTTATGTCTCAACGACTAGCGCAGAGTGGACAGTCACTTCGAAAAGAGTCCTGTCTTCAGTGTGTGGTCTTGCCGAAAGCATCAAGTCACACCAACACAGCAACAAAAGGGTGAACTTATAAAGCCTTCAGCAAGACGCGAGGTATCTATAGGACATCTTCCCGACGAGAGGGTGTTACATCGACACACTGGGAATGAAAGGAATTCATGTCGGTATAACTGAAGAAAGGTCTCCCTGAAATAAAAGATCACCAAAGGATGATGCCTTCGGCATAGTGTCTGGCCGAAAGGAGAAGTCAAGCTGAAAAGCTCTAACTTGGGGAGACTCAGAGTGACTACAATGGGTTCGTTAGGATGTCTTGCCGACCCGAGAAGGTCTTGGCAACACCAAAATTTAGCAAAAGGAAGCTTCGGTTGGTGTAAAGTCTTGCTAACCGAAGAAAGTATCAGCGAAAGGAAATGGGCTCAGTAAGAAGAAAGGAGTTCGGGGTAAGGTCTCCCTGAAACATCATAGTCTCCCCGACATCAGAGATGAGCTCGCCCAATGAGTCTGGCATCGCCGTGACTCTTGTCGACAGAAAAGGTTCGGGGAGAAAAAAAAAGCTCGCCATATGGTCTCCTTGACCACAAAATGTCTTATCGATAGGATTTTTTTGGGGGAGAAGAAACATGTGCACCAAGAGGTCTTGGCGAAGAAAGAAGGTTTTTCCAAAGCGGAAAGAGCTCGAGCCTGAGAAGAAGAAAGAGCTCAGGGAGAATGAAGGGGGTTTGCTATGAGGTTTCACCAACACAGAAGGGTCACGCCGACAACGATGGATTTCCCAGTAAAGGAGGCATCGGTATGACCAAGAGGAACTCGCCGGGAACTCTGGCCTACAGTATAAGGTCTCATCAAAAAAAAATTGAGCTCGGAAGAAGCTCCCCAAAGGACTAAGGAGATCACCATGACCTCACACCGATAACGATTGTCTCGGCGACCTCGGTGTGTATCGATATAACTTTTTCCGCTTGTCGAAGGGTCTCATCGACTAGCCCGTGCTATGCCGATAATTGTTAGAAGACAAAATCGCATCGGGGAGACACAATAAGTGTCTCACCAACATGGGATTTAAGGAAGACCACTCTTGACTGCTCGGGAATCTGACGTGGCATGTGATCATCCAATCAGAAGGAGCGAAGGTGGGCCATTGACCGATTGACCGCCCCTATGGAAAAGACTAACAAAATGCAAGCAAGATGGGTTCCTTTTGAGAATAGATGATGATGGATCAGCTTGGGCGATAGCGTTCAGATCTACAAGGAGGCCTAATGGTGCTTCCAGAAGATGGTCAATGTACCGAGAAGTCTAGAATAGAAAGGAAGCCAAAGGAAAGAATAAACTGTAACTCACAGGGACAGCTGTAGTGACTACTGGCAGGGAGGTAGATCAGCATTAGTGGAGATATTCTGAGCATTCAAGGCGACCCCAACAGAGTTTGAAGGTGGACACGAAGATAGAAGATTTAATGCTGCAACTGCAAAAAAGATCTAAAGGCTTCTCCTGGGGATAGAATTCCTTCATCAGCATGGACAACAGGGCTTCACATTGAATGCAACTTTGACCCTCCTTAGAAAGATCTAAGAGCCGACCCTCTTGCAGTCAAGAGATATTTTTGTAAAACCCTAACACGGGGACAACACATTCTTTTGGTACATTCTGTATATAATGGCATTCTTGCCTCTTTGTAAAGGTAAAGAAAAATTCAAGGTTAGGACTTTTAGAGAATTTCTAAGGTTAGACAGTTGTAGTTAGAACGAACAGTTAGAAAAAAAATATAGGAATTAGTAAGCTAACAGAAGGAGATAGAGTTGCCTCCTGATTCTTTGTAATAGGAGTTTCTTTTGTCTTCTTGCTTAGGATTTAGATTCAGAATCAAAATAGACTAATGTACCTTTTAATTTCCTTAGTGTAAATGGAAACAATTTGAAATCACAGATTATCTATACACTGGTGATTGTGCCAGCTTTGTAAATGTTGCTTATCTATTTTGATAATAGTAGAAGTAATCAGATTAAAATCTATTTCATGTTGTGTTTCAGAATGGTTTTTGTCTTGAGTTAATCATTTGATTTGTGAAGTCTTCAAGGAATGAAATGTTATTTTATGTTTTGTTTAAACGGTAACTTAAAATATGTTATTGAAATCTGCACTGTGAATGAATGAGACTGTGTGTCAATCAAAAGTTTATTTCGTTCTATAGTTTTATGTTTAGGGAATTCTTGAAGGGTAATAATTCTGGTTAATTTGGAGGAAGTATCATTCTTCTCTGTCCCAAAGCTCTGATCTATCTTTTTTATGTTTCTTTAAAACCCCTGGTTAGAGTAGGTTTAAATTCATGCTTGATCTTATAACTATCCAGAAGCTCAACACCAGTAGGCCCCTTGAAAATTATTGTTACATTGACCAACTGAGCAACATCAGTACAATTGAGAACCAACTACAAGGACCTTGGGAGTTGAGATATCCATGTGATTATCTTTCTCTTTCAAGAGAAACAGAGTAGCAATATTATGTTTGCATGTTGTTGTGCCAAAAGCACCGTCAATAGGAACTGGCGCTAGAGGGAGGGCCTAGAAGGGAAAACTGGATAAATTTTGGTTTTCCTCTCCAGAAAGGCCTCACAGAGTCCTTCGATCAGCTAAAAATCCATCACCTTTGATAGAACTCAAGACCCCAACAAGACACAAGATTCATAAAACTAGGGCAATTATCATACCACCCTTATCAGCTCTGCTCACTCCACCAGTCTTTTCACCAATACATCAATGGGTACCCATTAATCCACCATCTAATCCATCTCAACTGCCATCACAGTTGGCTCAACCCATACAACAGCTAGCTCAACCACCACCACCACCACCAATGGCATTTTTTCAAAATAATCCCTCTCCATTGGGGACTATTTCTAGAGGTTTTCATGACCTGCCTAAGAACCCTGAGAAATTATGTCCTAAGTACATCCATGGTGAATCAAGGAGTGTTGAAGAGCACATACAAGCTTTCAAGGATGCTTGTACTAGAGCTCAGATAGCCCACCATGATGTAGTATGTAGGTTGTTTCCTTATTCCTTAGGGGATATGGCCTACAATTGGTACCTTAATCTCCCTTAGCTATCATGATCTGATTGTACCCTGAAAACCTATCCATTAATGATAGCATTTCATGTCCTGCTATCATATCCACAATCATGTCTATATTTGGGAGAGGGAAATCATCCTTAGGACATGTTTTGTTTAGGTCCCTAAATTCAGTGCAGATGTGGATGCCCCCAGTGGGATTAGAGATAATTACAAGGTTTGAAACCCATTCTGGATAATCAATTGGCCATATGAAATTGGCGTCAAGGAGCTTCTGTAATTCAAGTTTGACTATTAATGTTATTTGTGGGTGCATCTTTCTCAGCTTTTTTCTTACTGGTTTTGCTTCTAGATAGACTACTAGATGGTGAAACACAACCTCTAGATCAAGACCAGGCATGTCAACATAGGTCCATGCAAATTTTACCTTTCTTTCTCTCAGAAATGCAACTAGAAGTTCTTGTTCTTTTGTCAAAAGTAATTCTGCATAGAAGGTGATATGTGGTGTTTCCTCGGTTCCTAGGTTGATTGGATTACATTTCTCTTCCAAGACTATTGACTTTTCCCGATGAATAGAACTAAGGGGGAGATTGAATCCCTCACCCTTTGGTGCCTCAGAGAAGTTTTCACCATTGGATACGTCCTTTGTTTTTCCTATTTTCGAGTCAGAAAGTCCTAGTGTGGTTTTCACTTAAAGACCTAGATAATACTCTTAAATTTTCAATTTTGCAACTGAAGGAGTCAATTGTTTCCGCATAGTAGGCATGTGTTTCTAGCTCAATGTCGAGCCCAAATTTATGATCTCCACATGGTATTGTATCCCACAATAAAATGAATTTTGAGAGAGCCTCATCATTTTTTAATGTGTCTAAGATTGGTGGTCCTCGTTGGTCATAATCGATGAGTTGGGGATATACAAGTTTTAGCTCATTAGTCTGGTCACTTGGTTTGAAAGATAGGTTACTAATCATGAGAAGGGAGGAATCCTCGAATAACATAGGTAGGTGAGTGAGGGGATCCTCAAAAGGATAAGTAATCGATACAGGAACCGAGGGGGAAGCTTTGACTTTTTTAACTAGGGAACCTTTGCCACGTATGATTAATTTCTGAGGGGTACATCCAAGGCCAAGATTTTTTATATGCTTCTCAAGAATAATGGGTTCCAAAAGGCCATTTTTTCCCCAACTTTTCATTTTTGTTATAGCCCCATCCTTGCATTACCTGCAATCCTTTTTTGTTATTATCCATGGGAAGATTAGGTACGAGACTTTCATCTTGATACAATAAGCTTGATATATCCCTTTCATCTACCACTTCTTGACTTAGGTCCCCCCACCTTTTGAATCTAGAGGGGTCTGCTTTGAAGGTTTGAGTTGATGTTTCAATTGGTTGGGGTTTCCCATGAGACTGAGGAGATTGAGGTAACTCTCCTTTAACAAAGGAACTCTTTTTCATTTTGTAGTCCCCACACCCATTATCTTGGATAATGACTTTAATATCAAGGATATCCATAATGGAGGGTGTATTTGTCTCAGAAGTGGAGGTGAGGGTAGATGGGTCTATTTATGGAGACATGGGTCCCTCATCATTCTTTGGTACTTGGGTAATCTTGTAGTACTTGGCTTCCAAATTCTTACAATAATAAAATGGTTCGGGATCTCCATGGACTATGACCTCTTGATTCTGATAGGGAAACTTGAAACATTGATGGAATGTGGATGCAATGGCTTGCATCCCATGGATCCATGGGCACCCCAAGAGGATATTGTAAGGTAATTCAAGATCAAGGACTTGGCATGTGGTTTCCATGATAGCTGGCCCTACTTGAATAAGGAGTTGAATGGTGCCTTGAGACACTCATTCTTTATCATCATATGCCCTGATAGTAATACCCTTACCTTTTTCAATGACATCTTCAGAGAACCCCAGATTCTTTATTAGCTTGAGAGTACAAATATTTAGACTCGCACCTCCATCCACCAAGACTCTTTTGACTTTATTTTTATGGACTAAGACTTCGAGATGAAGTGCACAGTTATGAGATGGTTGAGTTGGGAAGTCCTGATCAGAAAATGTTAAGAGATATGGGGTGATGATATGTTCGACCATAGCTTGGAACTGGTTTGCATCAAGATCTGTGGGGACAGTGGATGATCCTAATTCCTTTTCTAGGATTTCTCTATGGGCTGGTGATATTTTTAGTAATTCCATGATGGAGATTTGGGTAGGGGTATTTTTCAATTGATCCAGTATATTATAACCACTAGGTACTGACTTTGGATTGGTGGTAGATGCCCTTGGTGGTTGAGAATGTCCTGCAATGGTAATTCTGCCACAATGTGTGGTGACTCCATAGTCGGTTTTGGATCCTATGATATTGACAATGGTAACTCACTCATCTAAGGGTCCAACAACATCTAAGGATGCAACAACATGGTCATAAACATGGTTCACATTATTATACTTTTCCTTACCATTTTTTTTCCCTTATTGTGATCTGGCATTAGATTCGTGCATATTTTAAGATCTTGATTTCCTATGGATTGTTCAATGGTTATGGTTTTGTCATCGATGAGGTCCTGAATCAAATTTTTGAGTCTCATGCAGTTGGTCGTTGTGTGTCCCTTAATTTTATGAAAATTGCAAAGATGTTTCTCGTTATACCATGGTGGTTTAACTTGAGGCTCTTGATAATTGTCATAAATAGGGATCTTGATGAGTTTTTCTTGTATCAGTTGTTGTAGGACATACTCAATTGGCTCCCCAAGTGGTGTGTATGTTCATTTAAGGGGATACATGTTCCTTGGAGGTGGTCCCCCTTGATTATTTAGGTTATTGACTGCTTGATTGTTGGGTTGTTGCGATGATGTGTTGGATTGTGTGTTTTTTTTATCATTGACTTGTGTTTGTTGATATGATTGTGTGTTTTTCCTTGGGGCACTAATAATAACTTTAGCGTCAACAACACTATCTTTAGTAAATTTTTTGTTCTTTTCCCATGTGCAAGGTTTTTTGTTGTAACTGGTTTATGGACGGTTGTCTTGATAAGTAGGTGTACCCCCTTGTGCAATAAGGGATCTTTCGATGTTGAGCACCTTGGGGATCAATTGGTCATATGTGGTGATGCATTACATTTTTAGATGGAAGAACAAGGTCCCCTCGAGATTGGCGATGATAGTACAGATTTGTTGCTCTTCTGGCATAGTCCACTTGCTCCTATTGGCCTTGGATCACCATCGTTGCAAGAAGGATGCAAAATTTTCCCCCTTGGCTTGTTTTAGAGCGGATAGTTCTTCTAGAATCACGTCCATGCCTATGTTGAATGAATAGTTTTGTATGAACAAGTCCACAATTTCTTGGAACTTTCTGATTCCAGGAGGAAGGCAAGAGAACCATTCCATTATTGGGCCATACAAACTTCAATGGAAGAATCACATTAGATATGAGTCATCATAGGAAACTTCCATATAGTGTACGTGGAATTCCCTGATGTCATCTTCAGGATTTCTGGTTCCACGGTACTTGTCAAACTTCTTTATCTCGAAGCCTTGTGGGAATGGAACCTGTAGACATCTAAATTCGGACACTTAATTTATCCAAATTCATCCCCTTTCGTCTTATTTTCGTTAATTAAGTAATACTGCTATTATTTAATTAATATCTTTAATTTTGCCAAATCCCTAAGGTATTTAATCAATAATACCTTATCTCTTTAATCCTCCTTCCATCAATTGAATTCCCTTCATGTCACATCCTCCATCATATTTATTTAATTCCCTTCATGTCACATCCTCCATCATATTTATCTTATCCTAATCCTTCTTCTAATCTCATCATTAGGATGTGCACATGCCTAATCTTTGATTAGGAGGTGTCACATCCTCCAACTTTTGCAAGTTGGCCTCTAATCTCTCTTAGCCACCCTAACCATCCTCTAACTCTTCACTAACTAGCCCTAATCAACCTCTCAAGGAATTTTTAATTCCTTTTATCTTCAAGGAATATGAATCCCATTTCTCTTCCCCACATGCATAGGCGTGTCCTTGTCAACCTTATTAAGAGCCTCCTTGGACAAGCACTCCACTTCCCCATGTGAATTTTTTAATTCACATTTAATCCCCAATGCTTTAGCTAATTTAAATTCCTTCTCATCCCATGATAATATTTGAGGAATTTTTAATTCACTTGTCCCTCCTCACTCCACATGGGGACAAGGACCTTCCTTTATGAGGAGATCTTTGTCCAATCCCAAGGTACTTGTACCCCTCCCATCAAGGTCCTTCTCCTTCCACCTCATGTCCACTTCACCTTTTAGGGCTATATCACATGCCACATGTCAAGATGTGAGGGCTTGTGAGCTCTCAACTCACCTTAGCCCTACATCTTGATATTTGGTGGCTCAATCTTGGCCATCCATCTCCTCTAGGAATTCTCAAAATTCCTATAAAAACCCCCTCTTTTCTCTCATTTTGGGGGAGATCATTTTGCTAGCCAAACTCTTGCAATTTTATTTCTCAACCTACACTTAGCCATTTTCTTGTTTTCATCCACTTGCACTCATCCTCACAACATCATTTAGCTTGCATCTTGTGCCATCCAAGGAGCATACACATCAAAGATTGAAGGGCCAACCAAAGGATCGACTCGACGCAAGGTATAGAGTTCCATTTTGTTGCTTTCATCTTGTGTTGTTTCCAACTTAGGCTAATCTTGAGGTGTAGGTTGTTTTGGTGTTTATTTGCACTTTTTTACTTGTTGCTTGTCTTCTAACGCTCACATTTGACCTATCACATAACCATTGCAATGCTTCTATCGAAAGGATAAGGGCACAAATTCCCTTGTGTGTTTGTTGTTTTTCTAGACTATAGGTCCAACACTTGTTGTGAGAGCAATTTGATTTGTGCCGACACATCATTTTGCAGATCGAGTGGTTGGATGAATGTGTTTTTGGGTGGCTTGGTTGTTGGAGTGATAGGTGATTTGCTTTGTGCATTCGTGGGAGGTTGCTGCAAGTTTTGTTGTGCCACCAACATTTTTTGGTATTCCTATAATTGTTGTTGTGCCAACAATGCTTATTGTTGGTCTTGTTGTTGTTGTGCCAATAATGCTTGTTGTTGTTCTTATTTTTGTTGTGCCAACAATGCTTGTTGTTGGGCTTGTGACTGAGCTACTTGTTGTTGTGCTTGGTATTGTTTTAAAACTTGTTGATAAGCTTGTTGTTGTAACAAAGCTTGTGCTTGAGCTTGATGAGCTTGATATTGAGCCTATGCCTAAGCTTGAGCTTGTTGGGTGGCCTGGATGTCTTGTGCAGCTTGTGCGGCTTGTGCTGCTTGCATAGCTTGTACAGCTTGGGTGGCTTATTGTTGCAATAAATATTGAGCTTGTGCTTGGGCAGCCTGTTGTGCTTGTTGTGCATCTTGTTGTGCCTATGCTTGTTGAGCAGCTTGTTGTGCAACTTGCATGGCTTGTTGAGCTTGGAATTGTTGGAATGCTTTTTGATAGGCTTGTTGGGCAGCTTGCAGTGTGATGTTGTATTGATTTTCCATGTTTCTATTTGATGGTGGAGGTAGAGGATTCAAAATGGTGTGAGATGTTGTGATGAGAGTTTTTTGAGGTGGTTGCGGAGGTGTTGTTGGATTGATGATAGAAGATTATGTGGTGAATGGTGTGATTGATATGCTAGGTCCTTAGGAGACCATATTTATAGATGGGGTAATGATTGATTGTGTTGCTTGGATTGATGCTACCTGTTGTTGCAATATTAGTAGCATGTTTGGAGGATTTGGTATGTTGACTTGATTCACAATCAGAGGATTGTTTTGATTTGGTTGATTGATGATTGGTAAAGGGGGTTGCCCTAAACTGAGGATTGGTGTGGATGTCAATGGTAGAGGGGGAAATGATGGGAATATGGGTGGTGTGTTTCCTTGAGAAAGTGATGATGAGGGATCAAAGATTCCTCCTTGTCTAAATAGTCCCCCTTGTCCTTGTGAATCCATGGGGAGAGAGACTTGTGTGTCAAGGGAATATGTTGGTGATGCGGAGAAAGTGGATGGATTATTGGTGTCATGAAAAACTAGTGGGACGTATGGATGTTTTGGATCTTGAGGAATGATATTTGGTTGACCCAAGATGGTATTTGCATCTAATTCTTTGTGATTTACAAGGGGATGTGTTTGAATAGCATGAAGCAATGAACTCCCCTTGGTGACCATGGGTTGACTTGGAGCATGAGATGATGTTGGTTGTGGGATGGGTTGAATGATGTTTTGGAAGGAAGGTGTGAATGAGACAAGTGGCATAATCCCAAGAGATTTCTCCACAATACTACTCACATCATAATCAAAAGGGAGTTTAGCCCCTTTGCTAATTCCAAAATCTATTGCAAAGGATTAAGTCTCATCATTGTGTTGACAATTTTGTGATTTTCAAGATTTTGGACCATTTCCATGATTTCATCTTGAGTCATTCCTAGGACATTGTTGGTGTGTACCTTGGAATTTTACCCTACTCTAATGTGCAAAATAACTAAAGATGCAAATGATAAAAGACTAAGGACACTTCAAGATTAGCCTAAAGAGTGATAAAACAAGAAGGAAAATAGATGAAACGAGATGTAAATGATTATACCTTCCTTGCTGTTGAAGACTCCTTGGTTGGCCCTTGATTGGAATGATTTTGTGTGCTCCTTAGATGGCTTCTTGAGTGGCTAAATGCAAGATCAACTTATGCAAAATGATTAAAATGGATGGCTAGATGATGGTAAATGATTGAGAATGCAAATTGGCAGCATAAGGTTGCTCAAATCCAAAGTGTTGAAAATGCCCTTGAGGAAGGGGTATTTATAGAAGAATTTGAATTCTCTAGAGAATTCAACGGTCAAGATTCTTCCAACAAGGTCAAGATGAAGGGCTATGGTGAGTTGAGAACTCACAAGCCCTCACATCTTGACATGTGGATGGTGAAGTGGCTAAGAGGATATGAGGTGTAAGTGAGGTGGCCAAAAGGTACATGAGGTGGAGGAAGGACAAGTACCTTGCAAGTACATTGGGAGATGGGAAGAATCTTGGGTGAATAAAAGTGAATTTTAAATTCACAATGATTGGAAGAATCTAGTGGATAAGACAATATTCCCAAAAGGTGGGAGTTTGTCACATGTGACTTGATGTGACAAGTCAAAGGTTCTAGAAGATGCATGGCAAAAGGGGATTCTTGGAGGAATAAAAAGGAATTAAAATTCTGGATGGAGAGAGGTTGACCAAGGTACCAATTAGGGCTCTGACTAATCAAGAATTAGGAGGATAATTAGGGGTTAATTAGGATTAAAAGCCAACTTGCAAAAGTTGGAGGATGTGACACATCCTAATCAAGGATTAGGCATGTGCACATCCTTAATGAAGAGATTAGGAAATGGATTAGGATTAGATGAAAATGACATGTGAGGAATTAATTAAATGTAATATTTATTTAATTTATTTGATGAAAAGAGGATTAAGGAGGGTAAGGTATTTAATTATTAATTAAATACATTAGGGATTTGGCAGAATTAAAGATATTAACTAAATAATAGTAATATTACTTAATTAACCCTGACAAGAGGATGTTTAGATGAAAAGCGATAAATTGGATAAATTAAGTGTCCAATTTAGATGTTCACATTTTGCCCCTTTGAGATGGTGTTATGAAGTAGCATCATTTCAAAGAATATTAAAATATAGAACCCAGAAGGAGATGGTTAGATTGGAAAAGATGCCCCAGTCATCAAAGGGATGACTAGGAAGAAAGACGATGGGGGTGAAGATGAAGAGTAGGGATCGAGGATGCCCCCTTGAGAGGACATGTAGGTTGAAGAGAACACGTGTGTGCTATCGAAATAGATGATGTGATGCAAGGGGAGATGAGGAATATGATGTAAAGGGATGGATATGAAAGGATGAAAAGGAAACAGGAGGTTGGGAAGCAAAAACGGATGCAAAGACGAAGATAATGTTGCCCCAGTCAAGGTACAAGCAAAAAGGGGTTGGTAATGGATGGAGTGTTGTCAATGAATCATGAAGATAGGAGAGGATACATCCCACTGAGTGGTATTGATGAGGGAAGGGTACATCCCAAAACACCACTAAAGGATAGGGAAGGATGCCTCACGATGATGATGACAAAAGTGTTGTTGATGAGGGAAGGATACATCCCAAAACAACACCAAAGGGATATGGAAGGATAAAATGGGATGATGATGATGATGAGGATGATTGGATCCACGCTTGTAACAAGACTAAGAACAAGACCAAGGATATGATTAGATGATTCAGGCTAAATGGAATGGATGGGGATTGGATAGAGATGTGAGATAAGGATGAAGGATGAATGGATGGGGGGATACATGCAAGACGATAGAATGGAAAATGAAATACAATCCTAATGCAATTTTCCATCTTCGAAGCACTGATTTTTGCTATAGCATAAGACACCAAGTGCCAGGGTATGAAGAACTAAGGTGAATTAGGTCTAATGCATAAACAAACATTACCGCATAAGAAGGTTGATCCCAACAATCTAAAGTCAGCAAAGACTCATTGCCGTATTGAGATAACCACAAGCACAAAAAGATGCCCAAGATAATAATACCTTCCAGAGACCCTGGGATCTTGCGGGTACTCACGTGGGACAAATCCAAGAAAACACAATCAAACAAAGAGCAAGATATGCCCATGTTGACCAACTGGGCTACACCATAATAGCGATTGATCATGGCGGCCTTGACAAGGATGATAGGAGCCTAAATGATAAACAAAATCCAAAAGTATCAAAATATCATAATCAATTTCAAACGTCATTTGCCATAGGATCAAGGGATGGATGAGATTGATGCATCCTGTTGAGACCAAAGATGATGGATACTAAACTAAAAGATCATTATGATGTGGGATGTTCAAAATTGATTGGATCTCATGATACAAGAGGATCTCATTTGTGAAGAACTGGCTAGATAAGGGCATAGCTTGATGGCACAACACAAGGAAGACAAGACATGGATCCATTAATAATCTCTAAAGACTCCAGGGCCCGGGCCGATCAAAGATTAGCCTTGCCTACATGAAAGCGCAGAGCCCTCGTAGTTCGGTGAAAGGTGGACGACTGACCAAGATGGAGACCGTGATGGATGGTAAAGATAGGATGGAAAAAGGAGAAAGACCGATGATAGACGATAGAAGGGCAAAGTGGACAATGAAGATCGATGATGGAACACCCATGGATCATCGATTGGACCTTGCTCAATGGAAAGCCGCCAGGGCAACGTAGTTCGGCTGACCAAAGGAAACAAATCCGGATAAAGGATGATAAGATGATAGGATAAGTGGATAAAAAGATGGGACCGACACAACAAGATAGGATAGACCTGTTGGATTGGATAAGATGATGATGATCACATAAAGCTCAGGGATGGGATAGTTGTCCAAAGCATTAAAAAACCTGGGAGGATGGTATGATAGATAGAGGAGGGATGAAAAGTGATAGGGGATTGGAAAGATGTGCAAGAGAAGCAAGGGTGATGATGATGAGATAAATGGCATTGGGTTGCATGGGGGGAGGCCTATAGCCAGATACCAATGACAAGGGATTGTGAAATGGGATGAGAGGGGATGAGGATAAAGAGGAAAGAATGGATAGAGATATAGGGATGGGGATGGGAGGGATTGTTTGGATGGATAGGCATATAAGGATTGGGAGATGGAAGGGATGTTAGGATAGAGGATTAATGAAGATAAGGGATGGAGATGGAGGGATACAGGATGATGGATAGGCCTAAGGATTGGGAGATGAAAGGGATGCTACGATGGATGGTCAGCATCATCAAGTAATTTTCACAACATATGTTCGAAGTACGTTATGATAGATGATGTCCCAAGGACTATGTCACAAGGAAGCAGATGCCCCACCCCTAGATAAGGTCATATATAAGGAGGCATGAGGGATGGAAGATAAGGGATGGGAAGATAAAGGAGATAACTAGGATGAGTGAGGGATGGGTGACTAAGGAATATGATAGAGCATGGATGAAGGGAATGTGTATACCAATAGGTGTCCAAAGCACGTATAGATAGGGAGGCCCTATTTTGATCAAGAACAAAGAAGGATGGGTGGAGGGATGGGAGATAAATGGATAAGGATAGAGACGTAAAAGATAGGGATGGGGTGTGGATTGGCAAGAGGACGAACAATGGAAGACGGTATTAGCTGGAAGCATAAAGGATGGAGGGAATACATTCAGAAGTCACCCCCAAGCAAGGATGGATTCACGATGATTGCTTCAAGTTTTCATCATGGTATTTGTATCCACCTTGGTTTACAAGCTCTTCAACATTGGATGGATTTTATTTCTCTTACTCTATTTTATTTTATTTTTTATTTTTTTTATTTTTTTTATTTTTTTTTTAGTTTTTTGGATTTTTGACTTTTTGGATGTCATGCAGAAGGAGATGGGTAAGGATAAGGAAGTGGATAAGAAAATTTGGAAGACATGTGATAAGGATCAAGGTGTTAAGAGCTCATGTTTGAAGTGACTGTGGGATGTTGGTACAACCTTATTAGGATAAATGGATTATGCATGAGGATGAATTAGAGGGATTTGATGGGGTTGATACATGGGATAATGGGTGGGATGCTGGAAAGGGTATGGATAGAATGATAGGGTGGATATGTGATGGGGAGATGTGTTCAGGACCAACATTGGCACATGTGGTGGTGGATGTGAAAAGATAATAGGATTAAGGGATGGAGAATGTGGGGATAATGGAGGAGATGGAATGGTGAATTTCGGGACATAAGGACCCAAAACATACTTAGGAGATGAAAGGGGTGTATGATGAGCTTTTGGATTAGCGATTTTGGATGTTCTTACAGATTTTTCATGTGATGGCATTGCATCTTTTTTCTTTGGGATCCACATGGTTTTGATCTTTGCTTTGGTGGGACTTTGCGGCCTACTTGATTTGATGTAGATTTAGATTTTTCTTTTATCTCACCATGTCTCTTTGAGGGACATGGGGAGTCATAGATCCATGGATGCCCATTTATGCATTTTTCTTTAACCAAAGTGCTTTTAGTAGCACTGGACAAAGAGGAGATATTGATGTGAGGATGAGGTAGGAGTATGGGGATTTCATGTGATGGAGGATGTGTGGGTATGTACCTTTGTTGATCCTAATTATAGGATATGTGAGAGGGATGTTTATGATGGATGAGATGGATAGGTGTTGGACGGATGAAAGGATGAGACGGAGGAGGTGATCTTGGGATATATGGACCGAAAGCAGTCATAGTGGGTGGAGGGACATAAGAACCCAAGATGGATGGAGCAGATGAAGGAGGAATATGGATGGTGGTTTTGAGGCAATACGATAGAGGAGGAGGGATGGCAGCATATGGTTTGGTGGAGCGATGGGAAGAGCTGACATTTCTTTTTGAAAAGGCTCGTTGAGGACGTCTATAGGTTGTACCAACATTTTTAGATTGTGAGTCGTGGGAAATAAGTCCAAGACCTTGCATACAGACTTGTTTTTTGACTTGGATGGGCTCTAAAATACCTTGCTCATGAAGGCCTAGACCTCTTCCTTGATAATTCATTTTCTTGAGCATGTGATCCATGATAGGATTTGTGTTATTCTGAAAACATGATGCGAGTCCATTATTAGGTGGAGGATGATGGGTGGTATATACACTGTGTTTTTCTTCTGCGAGGAGGCCACCATGGAAGAATGTGAGGGTACCAAGGGGATATGCAAGTGGTGTGGGGATAGCAGTTTTAGGCGATGATGGGGGATTATGAGAGGGAGATGATGGGATAGCAACATGTGGATGAGTGATATCAGGAGAGGGATTAGGGGATATGATAGGATTTGGATTTGTGGTAGTGGGATCATGCAATGGAGATGGAGATGGAGTGGTGGAAGCTTGAATGACAAGGGGATCATGGGATGGAATGGATGGGGACCTGATCTTGATGTGGAATTAGATGGGATGGTAGGATCTGATCCGGGAGAAGGGATATGTTGGCATGCTTTGGGATTGTGAATCCCTATGGACTCCATCATGTGCTGAGGTAATGGTAATGGAGTCTTGTTAGGACTCTTCAAGTGGGGAAGATGGAGGGGTGGAAGATTCATGAGGTTCATTGGAATGGGCTTTGGTGCTACTAGGAGTGGGAGGAGTGGATTGGATTTGGGTGTCTTCGATGGATTGGGTGGATCTAGGAGTAGAGGGAGTGGATTGGACTTGGGTGTCTTTGATGGTTTCAGTGGCTCTTATAGTGGGAGATGTGGGTTTAATGGATTTAGTGGGTTCAATGGTTTGAGCAACACTAGGGGTGGTAACATCAATAATAGGTGTGGTATGGAGTAGGGTCTCATCACTAGTGACCGTGGATGATGGATCTAGATGGCATGGTTCCATGACTTCAAGATGTGGAGTTGGGGGTGGCTTTGTCATGAGTCCTGGAGAACTTTTGAAATGAAAGACCTGGTAGCTATGGGCTAGCTTGGCTAGGGTGGTAGAAATGGATGAGGGATTATGGATTGGTGGACTAGGGTTAGATGGAGGAATGGGATCGAATGTAGGACTATGAGTAGATGGGGGATTAGGATTGGATGGAGGACTAGAGTAGATGGATGAATGGGATTGGATGGAGGACTAGGAGTAGATGGAGGACTAGGATTGGATGGAGGGTTAAGGTATATGGAGTGGTGAATTAAGATAGGGGGACATGGATTGTGGATTAGGACAAGAGATATAGGTGGTGTAGTGGGACAAGAGGATGTGGGGGATGGATTATAACAAAGGTATTGGGATGATGGATTAGGATGAGGAGACATGGATGTGGGATTAAGGTAAAAGGGTGTGGACGTAGGATTAGTATGGGAAGATTGGGAAAGAGGATTACGATAGGGGGACATGGATGGGGAATTGTAATAGGAGTATTGGGATGGAAAATTAGGATAAGAGGATGTAGATGTTGTATAAGAGGATGATGTAGATGAAGGACATGACAAATATGGGGATGAACAAGATACTGGATATCCATTATCAAAGGTGGCATAAGGAGCATGATTAGGCATGGATGAAGACATAATGGGATAGCTCATAGGAGCTATTGGATTTTGGAAAGTGGGTGGAGAAAGCTTACTAGATATGATAGTGTCAAGGGGATCTATGTCATATACCTCTTGATCGACAAGACTTTCATTATCGTTATCGACGTAATTAGGGTTTCCCTTGACCACTATTGATGGAGGATAAGGACTCATGACGTTGAAAGGATAAAGAGGATGGATAAAAGATTTTGGATGGGAACAGATTAAAGCTCAAATTGGGATTTTGGTCAAGCTCAGATTAGGATTAGACCAAAGCTCATATTAGGATGATTGAATGATGCGATGGGATTGATTTTGATTTTGATGGGATTTAGTAGACGGATGATTGGATCGGGTAGATGATTTGATGAATTTGATTAAAGTACTAGATCAATTTGATTGGATAGGATCAAATGATTAGATGATGTTGATTGGATAATTGTGATTGGATGAACTTGATAGGATTGGTGTGCTTGGATTGATTAGATGATTGTATGTATTTGATTAGAGGAATGAATTGGTTTGATTAGATAGGAAGAAACAAAAGGTACCACTAGATAAAACTCAAAAAATTGAGCAATTTTGGTTTTTGGAAGAAGTCAATTCGACGTACGGTTTGTAAATGACAGCCCTGGGAAGTTAGGGGCGTAGCCACCCTGGGATGGTCAAATTTTTGATAGGAAGAAATAAAAGGTACCACTAAATAGAGCTCAAAAAATTAAGCAATTTTGGTTTTTGAACGAAGTTGATCCGATGCACGGTTTGTAAATGACAGCCCCGGGAAGTTAGGGGCGTGTCCACCCCACAATGCGGGGCGTGGCCGCCTTGGGATGGTCAAATTTTTGATAGGTGGAAATGGAAGGTACCACTGGATAGAGCTTGAAAAACTAAGCAACTTTGGTTTTTGGACGAACTCGATTCGATGCACGGTTTGTAAATGACAGCCCCAGGAAGTTAGGGGGGTGTCCACCTCGCGATGCGGGGCGTGGCCGCCCCAGGATGGTCAAATTCTTGATAGGAGGAAATGGAAGGCACCACTGGATAGAGCTTAAAAAAAAGAAACTTTGGTTTTTGGATGAAGTTGATCCAATGCACGGTTTGTAAATGATGGCCCTAGGAAGTTAAAGGGGCATAGTCAGCTTTCTGCAGTAAATCAGGGGCGTTGACAGCAAAATCAGGGGCATGACAGCTTTCAGGGGCATTGACAGCAAAATCAGGGGTGTTGACAACAAAATCAGGGGCGTTGACAGCTTTTAGGGGCGTTGACAGCAAAATTAGGGGCGTTGACAGAGAAATCAGGGGCGTTGACAGCTTTCAGGGGCGTTGACAGCAAAATCAGGGGCGTTGACAACTTTCTGCAGCAAAACACGGACGCTTCCGCCTTTCTACAGCAAAACAGGGGCGCTTCCGTCTTTCTGCAGTAAAGCAGATGGCGCTTCCGCCTTTCTGCGCTGATTATGAGTGGTGTTTGGTGATGTAAATGGTAAAAATTATGACGTTCACTAGGTGAGGGTATGGACTTTTGAATGGAATATGAGGAAATTAGAATGATTGGGCAGATTGAAGATGATTGTGGAGAATGAGTGGGGATTTAGAATAGTTAAACAAAGATTTGGAATGATAAGATGGAGGTATAAACGGGTCAAATGGAGGTTTTGGGAGACTTAAAGTGACGAAACGGAGGCTTGGGATGGTGAGATAATGGTTGGGAATGATTAAATAATGGTTTAGAGGCTAAACGAATCCAAATGGGGCAATTTTGGGTGTTTAGGAGGGAAAATCCGCCCCTCTGCAGCAAAAATCAAGGGCACTTCCGCCTTTCTACAGCAAAACAGAGGGCGCTTCCACCTTTCTATAGTAAAACAGAGCTTGGTTTTGATAGCAATGGCTATGGCAAGGACTCAAAATGATAAAGTAAGGACAAAGTATCAAAGATTTCACAAGTTTTTCACAAGAGAACACTTCAAGCAAGCACAATCCTATGATTAATGTTAAGGGTATGGTCAGGAAAGGTCTTAATCTAGGATGCACAAGGCTTCTAGGGAGTCCTCGATATACTCTCGGTACATGAGGTACAACCGTGAACACCAGCCCATCACAAGCGTGAGTCGGGAACCCCAGCGAGATACTGAAAGGCTCGGACCAACTCTTCACGTCTATCTAAGTATCACCCTAGCTTCGACGCTCCGCTAATTACAACGTGACTGGATTGGGGTACAACTTTCGTTCTCCCCCCTTTATATACCCTTTCGATATGCATGGTTGGAATCGTCCCTTGGGGTGATGAAATCCCCAAGTAGGTCCCACTAGAAAGAAGACAATAACCGTTTCCAACTACTCCCCAGGCTCACACGAAGTGCAAGGGGAAAGTGAAAACAAATTAATGCCCCCTTGGGTGTCACAATAATAGATAAGCACAGCAAGCAATAAAGGTTACTTCCCCCTAATTAGACTATGTGCAAACAACAAGGATAGTTTTTCATAAATTTGATCAAATAGATGGCCCTGCAAGCAAACGTTAGCTATCTTCTCCTTCGTTCTTGGTCAATTACGCCATAATATGCTGCAGAACATTAGCAAAAAACACCAATATCCTTGCCAAAATAATGTTAGAAGGTTATTACTTGAAAATAGCTAAAAATGAGAGCAAAAACAATGCTAAAATGACTATTTTACCTTCCAAACTGTGCTGTTTTGGGGTGCTTCCGCCTTTCTGCAGCAAAAACAGGGGTGCTTTCGCCTTTTTGCAGCAAAAATAGGGGCGCTTCCGCCTTTCTGCAGCAAAATGGGGGCGCTTCCGCCTTTCTGCAGCAAAAATAGGGGCGCTTCCGCCTTTCTGCAGCAAAATGGGGGCGCTTCTGCCTTTCTACAGCAAAACAGGGGCGCTTTTGCCTTTCTGCAGCAAAATGGGGCACTTCTGCCTTTCTACAGCAAAAACAGGGGCGCTTCCGCCTTTCTGCAACAAAATGGGGGCACTTCCACCTTTCTGCAACAAAACAAAGGGCGCTTCCGCCTTTCTACAGCAAAATGTTAGAGGAAAAAAGAGTCTTTCAACAATAAAAAGGCGTATCCGCCCCACTGCAGAAAACTTTATCAGATTTTTGAAAAAGAAAAGTTGTATGCCCTACAGCAAGAAAGTGTTAGAAAAGATCTTCTAAACAAAATGACGTATACACCTAATCTGCAGCAAACTGTTAGCCAAAATCAAATTTTCAGATGTAAGGTGTGACCGCCTTTCTGCAGTAGACAAGAGGGCGCTTCCACCTTTCTGTAGTAAAAAGGATGGCACTTCCGCCTTTCTGCAGTAAAAGAGAGGGCGCTTCCACTTTTCTGTGGTAAAAAGGAGGGCGCTTCCGCCTTTCTGCGGTAAAAAAGAGGGCGCTTCCGCCTTTCTACGACCTTTTCCTGCAAAATTCTTAGCAAAAATGAAGGTTAAATGCTAGAACCCATTTGTGGGTCCCACCGGGCGTGCCAGAAATGTGTACCTTAGAATTTTACCCTACTCTAATGTGAAAAATAACTAAATATGCAAATGATAAAAGACCAAGGACACTTCAAGATTAGCCTAAAGAGTGATAAAACAAGAAGGAAAATAAATGAAACAAGATGTAAATGATTATACCTTCCTTGTTGTTGAAGACTCCTTGGTTGGCCCTTGATTGGAATGATTTTGTGTGCTCCTTAGATGGCTTCTTGAGTGGCTAAATATAAGATCAACTTATGCAAAATGATTAAAATGGATGGCTAGATGATGGTAAATGATTGAGAATGAAAATTGGCAGCATAAGGTTGCTCAAATCCAAAGTGTTGAAAATGCCCTTGAGGAAGGGGTATTTATAGAAGAATTTGAATTCTCTAGAGAATTCAACGGTCAAGATTCTTCCAACAAGGTCAAGATGAAGGGCTATGGTGAGTTGAGAACTCACAAGCCCTCACATCTTGACATGTGGATGGTGAAGTGGCTAAGAGGAGATGAGGTGTAAGTGAGGTGGCCAAAAGGTACATGAGGTGGAGGAAATGTGGGCAATCCCTTGCAAGTACATTGGGAGATGGGAAGAATCTTGTAGGGGAATAAAAGTGAATTTTAAATTCACAATGATTGGAAGAATCTAAAGTGGATAAGACAAACCCAAAAGGTGGGAGTTTGTCACATGTGATTTGATGTGACAAGTCCAAAGGTTCTAGAAGATGCATGGGAAAAGGAGTCTAGGAGGAATAAAAGGAATTAAAAATTCCTTGGGGATGGAGAGAGTTGAGCAAGGTACTAATTAGGTTTGACTAATCAGTAATTAGAGGATAATTAGAGGTTAATGGGATTAAAAGCCAACTTGCAAAAGTTGGAGGATGTGACACATCCTAATCAAGGATTAGGCATGTGCACATCCTTAATGAAGAGATTAGGAAATGGATTAGGATTAGATGAAAATGACATGTGAGGAATTAAATAAATGTAATATTTATTTAATTTATTTAATTAAATACCTTAGGGATTTGGCAAAATTAAAGATATTAATTAAATAATAGTAATATTACTTAATTAACTCGGATAAGAGGATGTTTAGATGAAAAGTGATAAATTTGGATAAATTAAGTGTCCAAATTTAGATGTCTACAGTTGGTGACATCCTCCACTTGACAACCTCCCTCTTGAAGATCTTGTGGTAGTTGAGGAAGGTTGAGTGGGGGATTGGTAGATCCAATGGGGTTGATTTCGGGTGCAATTTGACTCAAGTCACTTGAAGTGGATGTTTCTTTGTTTGTTTCCATGTTTTTCTTGTGTTGAGATCTAGTTTGGACCATAAAATAAGGATCAACTTTCAGGAATATGGGAGGTAAATCTCTAACTCCTTAGGTTGGTCTAAACTTTAGGTACAAAAAAGAAAATCTAAGATGTTAAGGATCAAAGGATGGTGATGAGATAATGAAAGATGGGTGATTGTGAATGATTGAACTCTTTAAGAAACCTTGGAGGGATACTATACTTTAGGACTTTTGGATTTTTTATTTTTTATTTGATTTGGATTTGATAATGAACTTATAAACTCCAAGATGTTAGATGTTATCTTGGAAGAAACTTGTCCACAAGGTGGTAATTTAACTAAGTGTATGAAGAAGGATGCATCCACACACACTTATTCAAACAAGATGATTTTGATTTGATTTAAAGGATTTTCCAAAAGTCTAGTATGAGTGATTTTTTTCCAAGATTCTAAGAGCTGTTTGTGAGATGGGATTTGATTGATGTTTTAGGGATGGATGAAAGTGTTGATTTTGATCCTAAGTCAACCTAGAGATACTTTTGTTTACAAGACCTAGGTATTGAAGAACATGCTATACTTCCAAGAACTTTTCAACCCTACTAAGTGAGATACTCAAAATGTTGGAAGAGAGTTGGATTTTGACAATAATAAAATGAGTACAAGTTTAGGTTGTCCTTTGATGCACGTTTGTAAAAGTTATAGAGTAACCTATCTCTAACTTGATAAAGCATAGACCGACGTTTCTTGAGATTGCTTGGACTAAGACATTTGTGTCGATTGATGGACTTTGGTTTTGGGACTTTGATTTTGTGGGAAATCATTTGAGAAAACACATGTGTGGGATTCAATTTGTCTTTTATCTTTGCTTAATGGATTCTTTTTACCACAAACACTTCTTTGCTTAGCTTTTCAACTAAATATCTATGTCTCAATTTGTTTTCATCCCACAAGGTCCATTATGTGGAAATCAAGATAATCAAGGCAATAGTTCCCTAATGTTGACTTTAGAGAGAGAAAATTGAGATATAGGCCCAAATATTTAGAAGCCTCTAAGGATAAATCCCTAGGGACAAGCAGTAATACTTGGACTTTGAAATGTATTTGCCCCTTCTAAAGGGTTTGAAGTTTGATGACCTTGTTAAATGTTTGTTTTAAAGATTTTGGATCCAAGCAATGTGTTTAACTGACTCAAAGATTGCACAATCCTAGGATGGAAAAGAAAATATTTGTTGAATTCCCACTTGGATTTCTCTAGCTACGCTTATTCAGAGCGGATGATTAGAAGCTTGACCACACTGGCTCCCCTCCATGGCACTCACTTCTACGGTTCATCCAAGCTTCAAGTTCTCATGAATCTCCCATGACAAACTCTTCATCTCTACAAAGAACTGCAAATATGTGGGACGGCTTTGGAGGTCCGACCTCCTGAGGCCAACAAATATTGAGATTTTGGCTTCTAAACAAAGGTTCATAGTAAGGGCATCCAATTTAGGGGGTGCAATGATAAACTCCTTGTGATAGATCTACCAACCCTTAGAACAAGGGCTTTATGCATCATAAAGATATTGGGGGAGATCTATCATGTACCGCTTCCCATTATTTATGATTTTCATCACAACCACAAATTTATATAGCGGTTTGAAAGAGCTTGGCTTATGTTCGTTACCACTTGGGTCGTTCCCTTGGGGTGAGTACTTTTTCCCACCAAGGTAGGCCCTCTAAAGGTGAAAAATATCGAGTAAGTACATCTGTAGTTTGATCATCCTTGCTCGCATGAACAAAGAGAGAACACACACTATGCCTTTTCTCACACTAGCATGATTTGTTCAATTTTAAAAAACCCAAATTTAAAATGTGGAGGCAATCTTTTAGACAACCTAATGTCACTAAAATTCTTTTGATTCTTAAGATCGTCGTGAAGTGCGAGAGAAGTGCATACACATTTGAATGACACAAGTTTGTAAAGAAGATTACAAAACAAATCAAACACGAATTATTTTTAGTCCTCAAAAGCAATAAATGATTTCTTTTTATAGCACTGAATTTGAGTGTGAAAGTTGATTGTTCAATTTTAGACCAAATCAAAATTCTAGTATCTAAGATTCAATTTTAACCAACTTGACAAAGCTTGAGTTGTGGGTTAATTTTAAGTCCAAATTGAATCTAGTTGGTCCTAGGAATTGAAATGTAGAAATTAAAGCCCAAATTATCACAAAGAGCATTAAAAAATTCTTTTAAGACTTCAAACACTAACCCTCCCCTGCTTCCTACAAATGCAGCACTGAAATGCGAATGTGGCACTCTGAAGAAGTCAAATACAATGTTGAAATATAGATGCGGCACTCTGGTAAATTTAAATGCAGTGCTCTACAAAAACAGAGAGCGTGAATGCCACGTTGTAGCCAAAGCAGCGCTCTGTGGGGAGAAATTAAGAAAAAAAGTAGAGAAGGTGAATGTGATGATGAATCAAAGGTGGCGCGACAGAGGCGTGCATATGTGGCGAGATGTGGCAAATACAATGCTATGTCAAAAGTGGCACTATGCGACATCGCATTTGTAGAAAAGCGGTGTCACATTCCTGTGTCTGCAAAAAAAGGAGAAATTAGGTAAAATTTGACATGTTAGATTGCTTAGCCCTCCTTCTAGCAACAAAATGTGAGCACAAAATCTACAAAAGCTAACAATTGATCAACAAAATAATGTCAAACAAGTTAGGAAAGCAAGTCTAATGCTCCCTATGAGATTAATAGTTGAATTTGTTGATTTTAATTAAATAATGTTGATTATTTAATTAATTGATCAATTTGGGATGATTTTAGAAGAAACGGTGTTAGTTGATCAAAATCAAATGCATAGTATCAATCAGGACATTTTACGTGTCTACAGTAAGCAAAATAACTTGTCACGTAGAAGAGATTCGCACAACACAAATATATTGCTCTACAAACCAAGAGAGTAAAATTGCATAAACAAGAATCAATAATTACAAAGAGATCAATCCTTAAGAAAGGAGATCAAAACCCTAAAGTGAACCCTAGGATTTAATAAAATAATTATTCAATAATTATTAAAGTGCCTAAGTTTAGCTTAAGTGAAAAATAAAGTAAAGGTGACTTAATTAATTAATCAACATGATTAAATTAATTAAGTAATTAACCTATTACTCTAACACCCCCCCTTAAGATGAACTTAGGAAGAAGCTAAAAAACTAAGGACAAAATGCATGAAAGCAATGATGGGTCCCGACAACAAGGCCAAATGAGGTACCCAAATACAACCAAAATCTCTGTAGAGTAGAGAAAAAGAGAAAACCTCGTGGGAAAAAACTCCACTCCAAAAAGAGAGGAAAGCCAAGTGAAGGACTAAAGAAGCCTCCAAATAAGACAGTACCCTGAAAAATAGGAACATGTAGAACATCCAGAAGCACGAAGTTGTAGACTGATGTCAAAGGAAGACTAATATAGTGTTGCAATGAAGAACCTCTAGAAATAGGAATGCAAGAGTGTCCATATGGTAAATGATCCATCTCACCAAAATTCATGTAACCCACTGTTGATGTATGCTGCATCTGAAAGTACATAGGAACAAGAACTAGATACATAGATCACTCCAACACGAAACTAAGGAAGCATTGGCACCAACAATAGAAACCCACCATAATGTTGAAAAAGGGAGAGCCATGACAGGAACACTAAAACAATGTGAAACCAAGAAGTGCATGTAGGAGAAACAACCTGCAAATAAAAGGGTGTGCAAACTAATGCACACACGTATGAGGCAAGAATCAACAAGATTCACTGTTGTCATGGAAGGGACACTCACTTGACAAAGGTGTGATGGAAAACAAAGGCGAACATCAAGCTCCCCATGGCACTTTATATCATAGTGTGAATACAATAGGCACAACAGGATGTGTGAAATCCCCAAAAACAATATACACCAGAATGGCACTTTATCTCAGTGTGTCTACATAATAAGAATGTGCATGAAAAAAATGTCTACAATGCCCAAATAGGACAAAAAATTGGAAATACATATAAAACATCCAAAAATGATTCATCCCACGCAAACAAAAAGTTTCCTGGTGCTAAAACGTCCAAGTAATTCACCAAAGTGAGAAAACACAAATCTGAATAGAATATACCTAGAGAATAATCTGGAAAAATTGCATGGATGGAACTGAAGAGCTTTGAAATACGGATCCAACGCCGCTAGAATCTCAAAAAATGGAGAAATTGGTCAAAAGTTGCGAGCTCGAGACTAAAAATAGCTCCTTTGACTTCAATAGACTGTAGAATGCACCAACAACAAAATAAAGTGATGAGACCCACACCACTAGAAAGTTGATGGAATCAGCTTTTCGACGATATCATGTTTGCTGAAAAATGACATC
Organism: Sequoia sempervirens; assembly: GCA_007258455.2. Taxonomy (NCBI): domain Eukaryota; kingdom Viridiplantae; phylum Streptophyta; class Pinopsida; order Cupressales; family Cupressaceae; genus Sequoia; species Sequoia sempervirens. Next base: position 120,599 of record VDFB02043146.1, read on the forward strand.
GTATGCCCCAGTTATGGCCAAAAGAAAGAAAGAAAAACCCCTTTTAGGGCACAAAGGGGGTCAAAGGGGGCCATGCAGCAGTCCGTACTACTGACGTCAGCAAAATATTCTAGGGAATATTCCCTATTGCGGGTAAAAATATGTGGCCCCCTAGCGAGAAACTAATCAATGGAATATTTTGATCCATCTCAGAATATTCAAACATCGGTGATTGGGCGAAATATTCTAGAAAGTGAAATCTTCAGGAAAAAGATTCCCTGTGCATGGAGTGAGAGCGGCCGTTAGAAATTGCAAAAAATCACTGGTTTTTTTTGGTTTGACGGAAAAAATGTCGCTGATCTATGTGGAGGCCACCGTTGATAGCGTGAAAACTGTTGGGTGGCAGGTACTAGGGGCCCGCAAGCCTACCATGCAGGTACATGCAGGTACCTATATTTAATGCGCCCATCAAACAAAAAAAATCCGCCCCCCAAGGATTTTTTTTAACTTTTTCCTACCTTTTTTTATTTTCTAAACAATTTCTAAAATAAAAAAATTAGAAAAAAAGCACGAGTCGACCTGTAAATTAATTTTACCCTTTGTAATATTTTTTTTCGAATTTCATGCACAAGGGTCGTACACAGGCCGTACGACCCCTAAAGCAAAAAAAAATTGCCTCAAAGGCCAACTTCACCAAATTTGACAATTTGACAGGCGTTTTTAGAGGTTTTGGCCTCTCCAAACACAACGGTGGGGTTCGTTTGGGCTGAAAAAGCTTCAAAATTGCAGGCACCCTATGGATCTGAGAAAAAGGCACCCATAGAAACCCTTGCAGATCTGAGCCTGTGAGTCCAAAATTGATGAAACAAAGGCCAATCTTAACTATTTCCACCACTCTGAATGCAATGGTGTGATGAAAAGTGACTCAAAATGCACCAAAATACTCTTTCAAGGCTTGAATCCCTTAAAAGACGAACAGGAAGCTACAGATCTGAAGCTTTGATACCATGTTGAAGTTGTAAAAGCCAACCTCACAGAACCCAGTGATCACCTGCAAGAAAAATAACCTGTCACGTAGAAGAGATTCGAACAACACAAAGATATTGCTCTACAAACCAAGAGAGTAAAATTGCATAAACAAGAACCAGTAATTACAATGAGATCAATCCTTAAGAAAGGAGATCAAAACCCTAAAGTGAACCCTAGGATTTAATAAAATAATTATTAAAGTGTCTAAGTTTAGCTTAAGTGAAAAATAAAGTAAAGGTGACTTAATTAATTAATCAACATGATTAAATTAATTAAGTAATTAACCTATTACTCTAACAAGTGTTTTGTTGATGCATATTCACTTACTAAGGATGGTATTTGATATCATATTAGGATTTCACGATTGATGATTGGACTAGTGCATATTTTGGAAGGTATTGATGTAATTATGGATGTTAAGTTTTATATTGTTCATGTAATAATCTTTGATATCGTTATTGTGACTAATGCATATCGAAATGATGTATTATATATGATAGCTTATGATTGATTAGTTGATTTGTGATGGTATGAAAATGTAATGTATTTGTTTTGGATTTATGTAATATGAATATTTTTATTGTACTGACACATTTTGTTGAGTGTGCAAGAATTCTACTATCGATGGATTAAGAGGATCCACTTAGCCACCTTTCATCTTGTCTATATTATTGTAAGAGAGGGGGACCACCGCATGCAAGACCCCAGGTCACGGAGGGTCAAGACGCGAGAGGCTGCCCTAACTTACCTCAGCTAAGTGTAATGTTAGGAAATGTGAGGCAAGAGTAACGAGGACTGTGAGGCCTCTCAGTTACTTTGTAGACCCGAAACACAGGAAGGGGCTAGGCAAGCCGGATTTTAGGTCTAACACTACACCTCAGGAAGCTCTCTGTTCGAAGATGAAAGTGTGGTCTCTGGATGTCAGCACGATGCGCTGGTGTCTCCAAAGTGTGTTGGCGTTTGTATGGCCAGACAATAGTGAAGACGAGGTCAAACCAATAAAAACTAGCTAACGGCCCAACTAATTAACTAAAGGGCTAGAATGATGTGATTAAGTAAATGAAATACTCTCTAATATTATAAAGTAAATATGCAAGAATAAAGAGAGCAAGGAGGATCTCACTAAGGAATTTATTCGCCAACCAATCCTTCAAAAAGCACGTACTCCTACACACAGAAAGAGAGGAGAATGTTGGGTGGCTATATAGGGGTTTGCCTTAGTTAAACCCCCGTTTAGGTGTTCCCACCTCCACAGATAGCCAAGGAAACGAGATAAAGGAAACAATACAATAAAGAGCACAAAAGCACTACAAAATAGTACAGTGCTAACTCAACCAAATGATAGAGGAGAGGAGAGGGAAGCTTACCACCTCGACCAAGAGCACTCAAGGCTGCTTGGGGGAGAAAATGAGAGGAACTCAAGCCTCTACTACAATGGCGTGGTCCCAAACTTGCTCTACTGACGTGATGGACTATTGCTTTGGCTGCAATGGAACTCAAGAATGCTTCTTGAAGCTTGAAGTGAGTGAAGTGAGCTTATGAATGAAGTCTAGAAGATGAAATTCTTATTCAAAGGATGAATTTGAAGAAAGGATGGAGAAAAACAGCCATATTTGGGTTGGTCGGCCGAAGGGGGCTTTACAACTTGACTCCTAATGAGAAGTGTAACGCCTCTATAGGTTCAGTCGCAGGAATTTGCTAGGGACGTAAGCACATTACACGGAGGTATGCGCGCCGCACGGCATCCCCGACAGAAATGCCTCCATCGACGCTGAAAACAGGCACCAAGTGGGATGCAAGCAGCGATCTTAGGTGGAATTAAGCCTTTGAACTTGGTTTTCTAAGGTGGATAAAGGAAAAAAGGGGATTTTCACATGGGGTGCAAATTCACTCTTATACAATTATGTTGGTCCTAGTTCTTAGTCCATATGCCTTGATGTAAGGTTAGTAATTTTTCATGTTTGGTTAATATGGTGTTGGATATTTTTCTTGGTGGTGTCTTGTGTAAATTTTGGTCTTGTAATTTGAAATGGAATTTTAGAAGACTTTTAAAAAGAATTAAGGTATATTTTATGTTTGGGGAATAGCCTATGCCTTAGATATAAGGGTTAGAATTTTTTTTTATCATTTGTGTCCTTTTTAAAAAAAATTAGGCCCCTTTTTATGTCCCCTTTGCAAAAGTGGTGAAAATGGGGAAATGGTTTTGGTGGTTGAGTTAGTTTGGGAGGAAGTTACTTCTTCCTTCCCTTTATAACTCCCTCCTTATGGAGAGGAAGGGGGTTCCCATGTCAGTTTCTCTCTTTACATTTTGAGTTTCTTTCTTTTGAGGGGATTTTGGGAGAAGGAGGAGATCTTGGAAGAGGAAAGAAGAGCCATCCATTGTTGGGTTCATTGCTCTTGGAGGTATTCCTCTCTCTTGTTCTTGTATGCATTTTCATTTGGAAATTGTTATGAAGGATTTATTGAGGGTTTTCATGTGTAATGTTCTTACTCTCTTTGTCATAATGTGTTATTTTCATTGTTGTTTTGTATCTTTTTAGGGGAGTTGACCCCCTCTGTTTAGAGGATCTTTTGGTCCCCCAAGTATAGAGGTATTGAGTGGGTGCGGCTCCCACACTCAATGGCTTCCTTGTCAAGATATGAGTATCCCTTTTAGGTGATGGCCATCACTGGGGTATGATTACCCTTTCTATTCATGGGATGTGAGCACCCCTTGTTCTTTGCATACTTTTGAGTAGAGGGATAAGGGGTGTTGGTATGTTGTGATGAGGTGGTTGGTGTATTGGTGTTGTGGTGTGGAGTTGTGTGGCATTGTTATGTGGAGATGTGATCATGATATGTTCTTATACACCCCCTTTGGTTGAGCCCCTACTCCCCCTTTTGTGGTTTCCCTTGGGAAAACCAATGTGGTAGACATGTATTTGTGTTCTTTCAATGTATGTGCACTATGTAATATATGTGGTCTTTGTGTTATTGTAAGTTGTGTTGTGGTTAAGTGGTTTCCCTCGCTCAAGGGTGGGTTGAGTATCAACCTTATGGATGGGAGGGGTGGGTTGTGTATCAACCCCATGGATGGGAGAAGAGCCCATCAGTATATTGTTGTTTTTCCTTTTTTTTTCTTTTTCAAATTTGGATGGAGTTGGAGAAATCACTTGGGAATTGTTCAAGTATATGGGTGGGAAAGAAATATGGTCTGAGATTCATGATAGACTCTCTTTTTTTTATGTATTATGGGTCTAACATTAAGAGTTCAAGATTGCATTAGTTGTTGTTTGGTTGAATTTAAAGCTTGCAACTATGAATTTCATTTTTGGAAAAGAAAATCAAAGTTACTCCTTAGTACAAGCAATTGTGAACATGATTTGCAATTAAAACTCCTAAGCTTTATAATGTATTTATTTTTGAGTTGTGTGGATCTTTAATAAAAGATAGATTTGTAATATCATTAACTGTTGTAAACATGAAACTGTGGATTCATTTAAAAGAAGAAAGGTGTATCTCTCAAAGCAAGTTAGTTGAGAAAATGCACTTGTTTATTGGTTTTGGTAATGTTTTCTTTTGTCAAAGGATAAAAGAAAAATTCTCCTATGTGATTATTACAAGAAAGAAAATGATAACAAACTCGATGTTAGCCTTTGGATAAATTAATACAAGTTGGATGTCTAATGTACTTACATCCTATTTCCCATTGAAAATAATTGATAAGGATTGTCAAGAGGAAAAGATAGTTTTAAGAATAGTTCATAGTTTATCATGTAATATGTAGGTTAAAAAAAATAGATTAGTGAAACCCAGAGTTTTAGAAATCCTAGATAAATAACCAAATAAGGAATAGCTGCAATAACAATGAGACAATAAAATTGACATCGGATTCCACTAGATCAACCTCCTCTTTTATCAATGTTTGCTAGTCAGAATTTTTGGCAATCTTATTAACAAAATCAGTGCCCATCTGATGAGGAGTGCAAAGGAATATTGTAGTACCTTCAACCTTTAAATAATCAACATGTTAAAACCTTTTTTTTCCAACGCCATTTAAAAGAACTCTATAATTTACAAGTATGATGCTAAGTTGCCAAGAATTGGAGGTATTCAAAATAGCAGAATAGAACCATAAGAATAAAAAATAAGTGGAACCAAAATACAAATTATAAATGTTAGCATTAACTGACAATTATAATATCAAAAGTTTGAAACAAATTCAGATCATGAGAAGAACATGAAAAAAAAACATAACAAGAAGGAAAGGGATCAATATAAATTGGAAAATATATTAAAAATAAATCCATGAATGATTCTAGAAATTTTCTTTGAAATTGTGTGGTTGCAATCCATTGAATTCGTTCAATCTTGGAAAAGAAAACAAACTAACTTAAAACTTACAAACTAAGCATGGAAATTTGAATAGAAATTATGTATATAATAGTTGCATTCGGTTAATAGTTAGAAGAAAGGATTATTGGCATGATTAATGCAAATCAAAAATCTTTTAATTATATTTGTGAAACAAAGCTAATAAAAAAAACAATTAATTGTAAGAATTATAAGTAAAAAACAATTAAAAATTAATAGAGAGTTTAGTAATAAAAAAAATCTAAGAATAAATTGTAGTTAATTTAGTTAATGTTTTTTTGAAGTTAAAGTTTCTAATTTGAAAACCCAATTTTAAAGATTATTTAATTATCATTTAAGGATAGAATGTTGCATAAATTGAATTTTAATTAAGAACTTTCCAAGTTGAAAAGTTTTAAAATTATCATTTACATTCCTTTATAAAAATTTGACAATGCGTCATAATGATTAAGCCTTATGGTTCACATATTTAAAACTTGTGTAAAGAGAATTGTTACAAAGAGTCCTACATTATGAATTATAAAAGAAGGAATCTTGAATTCACTAAGAATTAGGTATTCAACAATTTATTCTTTAATTTAACTTCTTTGGAAATATAATTAGATTTTTCTTAACCCATTATTTAGTTCTATAAATTGGGATACAATATATATTTAAATTTGAATTAGATAATGATCAATTAATGAATTTATCATTAATTGTCAACTCTTCTCAATAAATGTGGAACGTATTTAAAATTTTATCAATATTCTCAAAGTTATGATTTAAATATTAATTGCAACAAAATTGAAGTTTAAATTAATTCCAATGTATGCATCTAGTAGGTAGACATAATTCCATTGACAATTTTAGAACTCTCCCTTAACTAAGAGTAAGAACCCTTTCATTCAGATAAAGTCAAAAAATCATCCCATAAGGAAATTTTCAACTCATTAAATAAAGAATATTATAAATAAATGAAGCTTTTATTTTCACTCAAGTGAACACTGTGAAATGATGATCATGAATTAAAATAGAGTAATTAATTCACTTTTAAACCTAGTTAAGAATCTACTTAATAAAACAACCAATAAACGTTAACTATTAGTTTGGGATTTAAAATTATTATAGTCAAGTCATTAGTGTGCAATATTATTTTCTCATTATAGCCAACTAGGAAAACAAATGTAGATAGAAAGGTAGAAATTAGTATTTGTTAGTAGTTTTTCAACTCATCAAATTTGAAAGAGCATCCAACTGCTATATCTTGGAATACCTAGGAAAAGATTTGAGATTTGTTTGAGCAAAATGCAAACTAGGATAGTTTAAGAGATGGGATGATACCATAAACTTGATGTCATCAATTATAGATCAACTTCAAAACTTGAATAGCATTAGCATGTTGAAAATTTTGGTAGTTGTGTATGGTTTAGGCTGAGAAAATTTTAGGGCATGACATTTGGTATTAGAGTGGGGTTTCAACAATAGGAACTTTGGGTTAAATGTTTAATCAATTTTGCTTCTAAGATGGGTTTTGTGGTTCTAAGCATTGTGTGTTGCAAGAATAGTTAGGAAGAAGGTGATATAGTGTGCATTGAGTATAGAATATCCTTGTAGGAAGTTTCAACTCAACTTACCTTGGTAAAATCAAATCTACTTTGACAACTTATGAATTATTTTTCTTAATTGCTAATCTCGTAGTATCTATTTTAGGGCATGACACCTTGTTTGTCATGACCCATTCATGCATTCTTTACTTTTTATGCATTAACTTATTAGGGTTTTTAACTACTCCCTAAATTTTCACTTAAAGGGGGTTTAATCATTCATTAGTTAATAATTAATTAATCTTTGATTGATTATTAATCTAATTTTATTTTATGCACTTAAACTAAATTTAAAACTTGTGTTATTTTTTTTATTAGTTTTAGATATTATTAGATCATCATGTCTCATTATATGTGATATTGACACTTTTCATGATCTGATTTTTTTTTCATTTAGAATTTGCTCTTATAAGCACTTTCCTTCATTGTATTATTTTATTCTGTAGGTTCTTTCTTTTTGAGGAAATATCAAATCATTATTTGCAACTCTTGTGTGTGGAAGGTGTTCTCATTTGTTGTTTGATCTAGTTTTGTATGTGTTTTTGACAAATCCAACAAAGAGTGTTGTTAAATGAAATTAAATTTTATTATGGAAAATGAAAACAAATTTATCATTGAAAATGTTTCATCAATTCAATAAAAAATGAAAGTTTTAAACCCTTCTCAATGTCAAATCTTCTACAATAGATTTTGACCAAAAAGTTTGTCATTTTGTTTATTCTCACCTCCTTAAATAAGGCATTAAGATTGTCTACTTTCATGTTGTATTTGTACTTGATACAAATGTCACAATGTGTTTCACACTTTATGGTGTCTTCTATATGATAGAAGTATAAGTTAATCCCTTACACTATAAATTGCCAATAAATTATCTCACCCCACATCATGGACTATAAAAAAATGCATTTCCATAAAACATGAAAAAAAATAACCTAGAGAAACCCCACAAAGAAAACAGCCCTGACATCAAATTGTTGGGGGATAGCCGTGTTATTATAACCCTAGATTTGCAAGGTTGTTGACACAAGTAGTGCCTGAAGTCACCCCTCTTAAAAATTTAGGCATCCAATACACTAGAAAATTTGAGTATATATACTATAGATACCCTAAATTGTCTTGACCTACGAGCAACACCTTTTTATTAATTTTCACTTTTAGTTTCTAAATGCTTAAATAATACCTTATTATTTAATTATTGTCAATTTTCATATTATGCTATTAATTAAATAATTTTACATTATTTAATTAATTCATTTTCATTCATTATTTCTAACTAATTAAATAAATCATGTTTATTTAATAATGTCCTAATTAAATATTATTCTTCCTAATTAATTAAATAAGTCTTATTTATTTAATTATGTCACCAACTTAACTTATTCTTCTATTTTAATCGAATAGTTATCATTAATTATTTAATTAACATCAAACACCCTTCTAATATTAAATAATTGTTACAAATTATTTAGTTAAACCACTTTCCCCCTTCTAGATTAAATAATTGAATTAATTATTTAATTTTCCAATATTCACTCGATATGATCAATTTTCACTCTTCTTCAATAAATAATTAAATAATACCTTATTATTTAATTATTGTCAATCTTCATATTCTGCTATTAATTAAATAATTTTACATTATTTAATTAATTCATTTTCATTCATTATTTTTGACTAATTAAATAAATCATATTTATTTAACAATGTCCTAATTAAACATTATTCTTTTTGAGTAATTAAATAAATCGTATTTATTTATATCGCTAACTTAACTTATTCTTCTATTTTAATTAAATAGTTATCATTAATTATTTAAATAACAGCAAGCACCCTTCTCATATTAAATAATTGTTACAAATTATTTAATTAAAACCACTTTCCCTCTTCTAGATTAAATAATTAATTTAATTATTTAAATCTCCAATATTCACTCAACATGATATATTAATAAATAAACTTTTGTTTATTAATTCAATCTTTGTATTCCAAACCCACTAATTAATAAATCAAATTTCCACCGATTATAAAATCAAGGATTGTTCAAACCAATTAACTATTCAATCTATTTCCTCTCAACGAACCTTGAGCATTGATCATGGTCTTTCATCTTCTAATTTAGATCATTCATTTGAAAGAAGCATTTCTATAAATGCAAACCTTGTTGCACGTTCATGGTTAACCACAAATTCTCAATATTGGGCATCCTTTATCATTCAACAGCATTATTGAGCATACAAAATCTGAGAGCAAAAGCAAGGATACAAATGGAGAGAAACAATGAAGGTGATTCAAAGGTAGCATAAAAAAGAAGGTAAATTTGTATCAGTTTGTTATTTTCTATGTTGCATTTGTTCTTCGTCGATAGATTGATTTGAATTAGTTTGGATTTATAGTTTAGTGGTTATTGTGATTGATTCATACTTTATGTTTATTATAAACTCAATTTTTAATCTTACATATACGAAGGGATTACGTTTTTCGTGCACATTCAACATGCTTGTGATATCAACCACCAATTGGTTCACACTTATTAATTTTGATGGTCAAACATTTAAGCAATTAGAGTTTCATAGCAACTTGACGTTTCATGTTTTACCACATACAACATGATACACAGTTTGTAGACTGTTGTATATAAAAGGTGGGTCAATTTCCACTGTAATTCAAACCCAACAAATGTCTTCCCCATGCCAAGGTTCTGTTTCAGGGAAGCCTACTCTTCCCTGCATTACTTCAGATAGAAGGATGTTTGCTCCATGTGAAATTCATATAAAAATAAATCTGGTTTCAGCTATGCAATCATTTGCGAATTGCATGACAATTATTTGTGGTATCCATAGCTCGTTATTAATATTTTGGAAAGAAAACCTAACACAAAACTGCATCTTAGCATTATGTGATCAGATGGCCAGAGGCTTATTGGCAAGATCTAGTTTTCCCCAATTTTGGTCATTAGGTTGATATCCAAGGGGTACAAAATTCAAACAATATCTATAAGGTTATGTTAAAAATTCCCCTTGTTCTCAGATCCCTGGAGATATACTGGTAAGGCTGTGAGCCAAAAAATCCCTTTACCTTAACAGTAATTAACTGAGTGCACTGAGGCAAAATTGAAGGAGACCGCCTCATGCAAAAGAGTCGGCACTATTTTCTGGCTTCCCTACATCTATAGCAAATATTTTTTAATTAATGTTTCCCTTTGTCACTCTTAATTAAGTTATTGTAAGTGTAACATCTAATAACTTGGTCAATAATTCACTGGGTTGTTTGTTCTGCTGTTTCGGCAAAGGATAGGTGTCTAGTTCAAAAGCACTATACAATATTCAGCATCTAAATCTTCCATTTTGATAAAAAGTACCCACATAGAAACGCTAACCAGCAGATATTGTCATCTTGGTTCTTCAATATCCTATATTATTTCATAGCACATAAGTTCAACACTATGCCTACAAGTACATATCATAAGCACAAACTCTAGGTTATCTTTACAAAAATCCATAGGTCAACATTTTGGCTTTCAGTCAATTGGCATATCTACTTAACTCTATACTTGCACCCAGTTAAGTGCAGATAACAATTTTAAAACTCTGCTTGCAAGTACATCTGTAAGCAAATGTAGCTGGTTATCTTTAAACAAAATTCACAGTTAGAGGATTCTGGCTTTCACTCATCTAGCATATCCACTCAACTCCATATTTGCACCCAGTTTGGTGCAGTAAATTATTTTAAATATGCTGCTTATATGTTGGCAACCTGAAGAAACCATGCCAATGGAAGATGGTGACCGAGACAAAAAATGATAGTAGAATTGGCAATTTACCTTTAATGACTTTTCATACTGGTGGGAGAACTTTTGAACTTTTTGGGTAACAACCAAAATATTGGATGCCCACTTCCAAAGATTCTAAACAAATTTCGCCAGCCACTGTTAACTGGCAATCCTTCAACAGCTCCATTGCTTCTGTAGTTGAGAGAGTCAATGTAAGTCTTTCCACTATAAAGCAACTGCACCTGTTGGAAAAATAAGAGTCCAATTCCAACTGCCACAGATATACTGGCTACAATAAGATATATCAAAGCAACAGCCCTTGCTGATAATACAACAGAACTTCTCATCAAGGCATGTAGGAATGCTTTGACAATGTTGAACACATTAGCAGACCTGATTGCAAATACAGGATCAACTGGGACATAAGCTAAAGTGGGCCATATCAAAATTCCTGCGTATATTGAGATTAATAGGACATAAATATTACTAACAAGAGCAAAGAAAAGGAATGTGATGAAGTGATGATGATTTGTTGCACCAACGCAGTTACCAATCTGATTGTCAAAGGCAAGAAAAAAACTTCAGTTAGAAAAAATGTAAATTTCAATAGGGATGGCATTAGAAGAATACAAATTGAGATTGCAATTTCAAACAAGGCATTCAAGAAATAAAATGTATGGCCCGTTAGCTTTAAGAGGACACCTTTACTGTCCAGTTTTTAGTAGTCATATGGCTTTTCCTTTTACAATGTTTGTTGTTGCTTCATTATAGCATTTCTCCTTGTAGAGAATTTGATAACATAGTAACATTATTTACATGGCATTGAAAAAAAAACTCTGGTTTCACCAAAAAAACACCAGGCTACCAATTCAAATTGGCATGGCCCAGGGCCAGGCAGGTTTTTTCCCAGGCTTTCGGTTCTATGTTTGATACAATTATGTTGCTCGTCTTTACTGTGTGACAGCCTGATATACATTTTAAACAATTTCAGAAATTCCAAGCTGTTTAATTGTTAGCTGCACATAATTTTGTTTTAGAAACCTCAAGGTAGGGGATTGATACATACAGCTATTTATAACAAAAATATCCTGTAACCCTAGTCTAATATTTTTCAAGACCTCCCTCCTTAGGAATAAAATCTGCCAGAAATGGTTTAGAGTTAGACCAATCTAGGAATCTGCAAAAAGGTAGATCAAAAAAGCATAAATTCTCCTACAACTTGACATTTGTAAATCTAATTAGCTGGCTTCCTCCTATTTCCCTACCGTCACCAGACCAAACCAGTTCTAGGTCGGAAGCAGTCACCAGTTTACAGACAGGATGGGTAGTGTGTGGCCATGTCTGCCTCAAGTAACTTGTGGGTACCCACAAGATACGTAGGGCAGGCAGAGCCACACTCTCACCAAATCCATGTTGTGCCCAACTCCACCCGGGGAAACACACAAGCCAAAAGCCATTTGTATTTTTAAAATACATCCATCAAATGTCCAATCTACCCTTATTAAACAATATAATATGCATTTTCAACCTTGAACTGTCCATTTCACAAACACAAGCCCGCACAAACATCCAAGAACATAGAAAGTTGTCATCTTTGCATTTTTGAAGCTTGCTAGTTTTTTTCAACAGTTAAGGATTGCAAAGATGCCAAAGATGTTTGCTAAGTGCTATGGGGGAATCTTGCTTGCACAAAGGATGTCTGCCAATCAAAGGTAAATATTTTGTAGAATGTTTCAAATTATGTAGATTTTTTTGAAAACATTTTAAATGTTTTTTTGTGCTTGTTTCAAATTTTTATTATAGTTGAACATATTGCAGGATTGTATTTTTTATTTTATTTCTTTTAATAATGTAAATTACATACTCTAGCATTACATTTTCATTTTTTTCTTATGACAGCAATCTATTTAGAATGGATGCTAATTCAAGTTTAGTGGCCCTTGAGGCAAATAGACAATTCAAATATGATCAAGCATCTCCTCTATGGAAATATTTTACAATAAATGAACAAGTTCCAAGAGATGAGGTTCTTCAGTCAATGCAAAATCCAGTATAAGAGCTCATATAGTTGAGTGAAAGTTTACTTGTGTTATGACCAACCATGGAAAGAGAGTTTGTCAAGGGCCAAACAATATGGGATTGCCAAAGGAACAAATTATGACATATATTAAAGAACAAGAAGAAGCTGATGTGAGTGAAAAGAAAAATTTAAAAGCTCATCCCTTAGCAAAGAAAGG
>VDFB02043146.1:138422-231418 GCA_007258455.2 Sequoia sempervirens
TGGCCCAGGGCCAGGCAGGTTTTTTCCCAGGCTTTCGGTTCTATGTTTGATACAATTATGTTGCTCGTCTTTACTGTGTGACAGCCTGATATACATTTTAAACAATTTCAGAAATTCCAAGCTGTTTAATTGTTAGCTGCACATAATTTTGTTTTAGAAACCTCAAGGTAGGGGATTGATACATACAGCTATTTATAACAAAAATATCCTGTAACCCTAGTCTAATATTTTTCAAGACCTCCCTCCTTAGGAATAAAATCTGCCAGAAATGGTTTAGAGTTAGACCAATCTAGGAATCTGCAAAAAGGTAGATCAAAAAAGCATAAATTCTCCTACAACTTGACATTTGTAAATCTAATTAGCTGGCTTCCTCCTATTTCCCTACCGTCACCAGACCAAACCAGTTCTAGGTCGGAAGCAGTCACCAGTTTACAGACAGGATGGGTAGTGTGTGGCCATGTCTGCCTCAAGTAACTTGTGGGTACCCACAAGATACGTAGGGCAGGCAGAGCCACACTCTCACCAAATCCATGTTGTGCCCAACTCCACCCGGGGAAACACACAAGCCAAAAGCCATTCGTATTTTTAAAATACATCCATCAAATGTCCAATCTACCCTTATTAAACAATATAATATGCATTTTCAACCTTGAACTGTCCATTTCACAAACACAAGCCCGCACAAACATCCAAGAACATAGAAAGTTGTCATCTTTGCATTTTTGAAGCTTGCTAGTTTTTTTCAACAGTTAAGGATTGCAAAGATGCCAAAGATGTTTGCTAAGTGCTATGGGGGAATCTTGCTTGCACAAAGGATGTCTGCCAATCAAAGGTAAATATTTTGTAGAATGTTTCAAATTATGTAGATTTTTTTGAAAACATTTTAAATGTTTTTTTGTGCTTGTTTCAAATTTTTATTATAGTTGAACATATTGCAGGATTGTATTTTTTATTTTATTTCTTTTAATAATGTAAATTACATACTCTAGCATTACATTTTCATTTTTTTCTTATGACAGCAATCTATTTAGAATGGATGCTAATTCAAGTTTAGTGGCCCTTGAGGCAAATAGACAATTCAAATATGATCAAGCATCTCCTCTATGGAAATATTTTACAATAAATGAACAAGTTCCAAGAGATGAGGTTCTTCAGTCAATGCAAAATCCAGTATAAGAGCTCATATAGTTGAGTGAAAGTTTACTTGTGTTATGACCAACCATGGAAAGAGAGTTTGTCAAGGGCCAAACAATATGGGATTGCCAAAGGAACAAATTATGACATATATTAAAGAACAAGAAGAAGCTGATGTGAGTGAAAAGAAAAATTTAAAAGCTCATCCCTTAGCAAAGAAAGGATTCGGGAGGCCGCCTACAGGGTCTCTTTCAATAGTGGTTGGCCCACATCCTTTCTTGAAGACACCATCTATTCAAGAAGAAGACCCCTCTCTTTCTTTCCACTAAAGAGGCCATTGAATAATCCATTCCACAAAAGAGGCCCATTGGATAAGGCATTTTAGAATGTGGCAAAATACAATGCAAATGAATACATTGCACATTGCACTTATGACAATGGTCTTCCTTTCAACCAGGGAGATCACTATATTGGCAAGAAATGGTAATGTCAATCAATTGAACACCCTCTGGTTACACAAGTCCTAGGTATGAGAAGGTGTGCATCTCCTTATTGGCAAAAGAAAGAAAAAAATAGACATCACTAAAATCAATCAAAAATTCATGAGTTGAAATAGGAGTCTCCATCAATTCTAATGGATGGAAAGATTGCAAAAACTAGCCTTTAATAAATGTCATTGTAGTGTCCCCTAAAGGGGCAATATTTGTGAAAGCGGTTGATTGTGAGGGACAATTTAAGGATGCAAACTTCATTTCCAAAATCTTCATCAAGTCCCTAAGAACATTGTTCAAGTCATAAGGAACAATGCAAAAAATTGCAAGGTAATAGATGCTTTGATTGAGCAAAGGTATGAGAACATTTTTATGGACACCATGTATCGTACACCCCGTTAACTTGGTGATGCAAAAGATAGCCACACAAATAAAGTGGGTGAAAACAATATACAACGATAGTGAGGAGAATCAAATGTTCGTGACAAACCATCATATGTCATAAACATCTTCAAGACATTCTCCAATTTGAAGGTGTTGAAGGTAAATTTATTAAATTTCAATACTTATTTCAAATTTAATTTGTGACATTTACTTATTTAAATTTTAATGTGTTATTAACTTATTTCTTACCGAATATTAGCCTGTTGAGACTTGATTTGCATCACACAACCG
The DNA here is from genome assembly GCA_007258455.2 of Sequoia sempervirens. Lineage (NCBI taxonomy): Eukaryota > Viridiplantae > Streptophyta > Pinopsida > Cupressales > Cupressaceae > Sequoia > Sequoia sempervirens. The sequence goes on from VDFB02043146.1 coordinate 140,723, forward strand.
TTTTGAGATGATTTGTGAAGGTATGAAAGGTGTCAAGTGCAACAGTCATTAGTAACCAATAGATTGTGTGGAGGTAATCAAATTCAGAAAGGGCCCAAAAGGTAAAATCATTGATCTCGGATGATGATTGGTAGGATCATGTGGACTTTCACCAAGCCCATCATGAGTATGATTAGGAATACAAATATACCATTTTTGGAAGAAATATAAGATGGCATGGACTCCATGTTAGAAAAAATAAAGACCATAATAGTAGAGAAGGAGAATGATTATGAAGAATTTTTTTCCTAAGGGTAGAAAAGATCATTCGTGATTGCTAGAACAAGGCAACCAAACCCTTGCATCTCCATGCATATGCATTATCTCCCAAATATTATGCAATAGAGATATTTTCTTTGCCTAGGAAAATAGGACCATATAGCAACAATGAAGATGCTAAATTGTACAAGATCATGTTAAGACTAAGTTTGGCAAGTTCATCTCATCATGAGATCATAATATTTGTGCTCTTCAAGACAAATACAAGACAAGTGCTCATACATGGTGATACCTCCATGGGAAAAGTTATATGTTCCTTCAACCTCTTGCGATCAAAATTCTATCACAAGTATTTTCTTGCTTTTAACATTCTTACATTCTTTTATATGTTTAAGTTGAATTGACTTTCTCTCCAATTTGGACAAGTTGCAAGTTCTTTGACTAAATGGAATTGGAGTACATACTCCTTTATCCACTTAGTTAAGTGCAACCAATTGACTGCAAAAAAAAACAAAAGATTTGGTCTGTGTCAATTATAACTTGCACCGCATGTCACATAAGGAAGTTGACTACAATCAAGGGGCAACAAAGAACTGGGATATCATATGACCCCCAAGTGAACCAACTTGGATGCACCCATTGTAGAGCTTGCCAAAGTCAATTTAGATGATGATGTGGCTCCTACACATGATGTGGCTCCTACACATGATGTGGCTATTGAGAGTGGCACTAAATTGTTTGTGGTTTGAATTAAGTTGATCTAGGTGATGACTTTCTAAATGCTTTTGCTAAAGACCAAAATAAAAAATAAATTATTGTATGTACTAATTTAGTATTTACTATTTTCAAATATTGTAAAAGTTTGACATATAGGATGTAACATTGAATTATCAATTATCTTTATGACTATCAAGTAGCATAGTATCAAATATCAAATGTCTTTTCAATTCTATATTGTGTTTATTTTTCATATCAAGTATCATATGTATTTTCAATTTTGTATTGTGTATATTTTAGTATTAAGTAACATATGTATTTTCACTCTTGTATAGTGCATATTGCTTTTTTTATGCCTACATGCATACATATATATACAGACATATCCGTATCAGTAAAAAAAATGTTGTACTAGCAGCATACCCATACCCGTTCCCATGCTAGTACTAGCAACTTAGTTCTAAATAGTATATACTAATGATTCAAACACAAACTTTCAACACAAAAGGGTAATAATCATGCATATCCAATAAAAATCCACTCATGTGGCTGCTTCAAATCAGTTCAGCATTTTAGTTATAGTAAAAGCATTAAAAAAGTTGTTGCAAAAAAATCCTTTAATAAACCATTATATGTTCAACAAATAGAACTAGGTAAATATAGTTCCAAACAAAAACAAATCCTGAATAAACTATCAAACTAAAAAAGCATGTCAAAACATCATACATTGATCAATGCAGTAGTTATTACATAACATCACATATCAACTACAAAACTGAAGCTTTACGAAAGACAAACTAAAGATTAATGAGGTAAGGAGGCCACTTTCATGCTGACTTGCAGTAAAGATAGACACGGAGATGGGCCATTCTAACAGCAATGTGCATGCCCACTTATTTTGTGTTGACACTGACCCAGATTGGACTGATTTGAGTATTGATACAGCAGTAGATACATGGCGTTACTTAAAACTGCCCAACAATTTACCATGTATATAGCTAATTTGGACACCATGTAGATCATTTTGCTAACCCATTTACTTCGTAAATGGCAGATACAAATGGGCCTCATTGAAACTCATTTCCCAACACATTTGAGCATTCTCATCTCACCTTATTTGTTCTCCCCATGTGCTAGAACTAGTATAGATAACTTAAATACATCTACCTAAAAAACGTCAAGAGATATCAGTCTCGAACTATTTTATTTACTTAAGAGTTATTTTATTTTACTTTAAACTATTTTATTTACTACATACATACATGAGCACATAAATTTTTATTTTTATTTAAAAATTATTTTATTTTATACATTGTTTACTTTATTTTTATTTGAAGAGTTATTTTTTGATAATACACTTGTTTTGCTTTTGTATGTAACTTTTAATTTTACCTCTGTAAAAGCCACCACACATTAACGGCAATTCTTTAGTTTTGTTTTTACTTTGAAAAGTGCAATAAATATTATATACTAATATGTTACTCTTTAATAGTTCCATTTGTAAGCATTAATATATATTTTAAATCTTGATGTCTTTAAATTTAAAAATAAATGCCGGCTCTAAACAAAAAAAAAAATCATGGCCACAACATCAAATGCTTCTCCCCCTCAATTGCCAATGTAGGTTAGGCTAATTCTTTTGTTTTGTTTTTACTTTGAAAGTGTAGTAATTAGTATAGATATCTTAAATACATCTATTTAGAAGATGTCAAAAGACATCTCTAGAGACATTTATACTAGATTTTTTATTTTATTTATTACATATACATATAGACATAAATTTTAAATTTGACAAGATAACTATTTTATTTTATCTACATTATTTAATTTATTTTTATTTAAGGAGTTATTTTATGTTTTCTATAGATTATGTAACTTATGATTCTACCTTTTGGAAAAACACCATTTATTATAAAAAAATATTTGTGGCTAGCAAAGGTTTCTAATTATTTGTTGTGTTAAATTAGATTTTAGATGGATAAAAAGAACATAGAACTATTTTTTAATTTACTTGTGAGTTAGTTTAATTTACTTTCCAGCTATTTTGTTTACTATATATTTTAAAAAATTGGTGTCTTTAGATAAAAAGAACATAGAAATATTTTTTAATTTACTTGTGAGTTACTTTATTTTACTTTACAGCTATTTTGTTTACTATATATTTCAAAAAATTGGTGTCTTTATTTTACTATAGATCTAGTTTATTTATTACATATTTTATTTACTTTAAGAGTAATTTTAAAGTTTTGGTGTCTTTACATTTAAAAACAAATGTTGGCTATAATAGTTTTTCTTTCACTGTCAAAGCATCGGATGCTTCTCCCTGCTACTAATACTATAGGTTATGTCTCTCAATGTAATGAATTCGATGAGAAATCTTTCTCCACATATGAGCATCAAGAGACATTTTTAGGTAACAACTTCTATAAACTAATTAGTAGGAATAAAAATCTCCACAATGTAAGATTAGCTACTTATGTTGACAACTTATCATGTGAAGGCAACTGTTTGTATATTAACGAAATATCCTCTCAACTTCCAAGGATTGTGCCCGACCATATGTCATTGTTTCACCACAGAGACACAAATATATTTATTGCAAAAGAATATTGATGATAGCTGACATACCATACTGTTTCAAGAACAACAAATATACTGCTGTAAAAAGAGAAGATTCCAATATATCATAAGCTTATGGCCAAGGAGAAGGTTGTATGGTAGATCTAGATCAAGAATGTGGCATGTGGTGTATTGCACAACGGGGCCAACTTGAATAGGAAGACAAATAATTCCTTCTGAGTCCCTTTCTCCATTGTCGTAGGCCTTAATTGTAATGGTCTGATTATCCAGGTAAGCATGAGTATATCCTACCTATTTTATGAACTTTAATGTACATAGATTGAGGGATGAGCCATTATCTACCAAGACCCGTTTTACCTTATGGCGGGTGACAATGACTTCACTGTGCAGGGCACGGTTATGGGATGAATCGATCGGTGGCATATCATTTTGGCTGAATCCCAACTGATAAGTAGAGGATAAATGTCCTACTAAAGCTTAGAACTGGGTAGGATCTATGTCATTGGGCACATGAGTATCCTGAAGAGCTTTTGTAAGGATTTCTTGATGAATTGGAGAAGACTTAAGCAAATCTAGGATGGATATCTAGGCTGGGGTCTTACCAAGATGGTCAAGAATATTATATTGTGAGCTTACGGGAGCGGGCTGAGATGAAGTGGGAGCCCCAGGAACTGTTATGTGGGTACTAAGCTTAATTAATATATTCTATATTATTATTATAAGCTTTTACACAGTTAATGAACCTTAGCAATTGACCTTAGGATGACAGTTTAGACATGTTGGTGTCTACTTAGTTTATACACTTTATTGTATTTCTAAGAGGCGCTCTTTTTTTAATATATTGCATTTATCTAAATATAAGAGAGGTCAAGATTAGAATATTTTGTATAGCTTTACAATTCACTGTAGTTGATGGCATGCATAATTGGAAGATATTGGAAAAGCCTTTTTTACCTTGTTCCTCATTGGAGTTTTATTGCTCTCGAGTTGTTATTTATATTTAGGCTTTTGACTTTTTGTTTCTCCAACTAAATTAGAATTTTGCTACACACACCTAACTATCACTTGTGCTTTTATAAGGGAATGAGAGTTTTGATTTAGATAGAAGTTAGAAAAGCATACAGAATGTAATTTGGTTTTAGTCCAAAGTTATGATTATCAAAAAAATCAAGAGGAGGTAGTTTGCTATCCACCTTATTTCTATGTCATGAATGTGAGTCTGAGGAGTGTCTTTAAGTTTTCTATCACCAATCTTTGGATAGCCTCCAAAATTTCTGCATGGTATCAAAGCCAAATTAGAAGCCTCCAGCACCAAAGTGTGGCTCAAGGGGAGCTGCTGCAGAAAATGAACCACACTCAAACCATAACTCGGAGACCACAAAAACAACCAGTCACAATGGTGCAGGTAGCTCAATGGTAGAGTGCCCAAGCATGGGAGACCCTAGATTCAAGTACTATCTGGTCCATGAAAAAGAACAGTTCCTAAGGTGAATTTGTGAGTGATAAGGAAGGTCCTCTTGTTGATGAATAATGAGTTGAATATTATATCATTTTCTATATTCAATATGAGTAGATATTGCAAAGTCAATGGAGAGAAAACTAAGTAATACCAGCTCCTGAAAGGAAAACCACATTGAGGATCAGGTGGCACTGCCCATGGACATTAATCCATTATTGGAAGGTTTGTTGATAGTTGTTGTTTCAGATAGCTTCAGTCAGATATAAATGATGATTGCATTCATGCATCATCATCATTTATATTTAACCTAAGTGTTCTTAACCTCGAAAAAGGAAAATCAAATAAGTGTTACGGATTTCTGATGATGATCGAAATATTGCATATTGGAATTCATTCCTTATGATTGCTGTGTGTTATACAGATCTCATTTTAGTTTGAGAAATAAACAGCGAACTGTTAAGGGAGCCCGCGCGCTCAAGGGAAGCGCCCCATGAGTGGACGTGTCTCCACTCTATGGAGACACGTCCTCTCATGAGACGCATCTCTCCTTGAGGCGTGTCTCCCTCATATTTATGTGACCTCTTGCTGTTATTTGCAGACATCGAAATCATTAATGTTCTGCAATCAGCACATTCAGTATAAATAAAATCTGGAAATCGAAAATCTGACTTAGAATTTTTAGTAGAATTCTTACAATTAGAATCGCTTTAGAACCCTTAGTCTCTCACTTTGATAGAAGATTTGATTACATTTACATGGTATCAGAGCCACGTGTGAATCCAAATCAAATCTAAATATCAAATTGCTCAAGAAAATTCATATTTTCTAGAATCGAATTCACATCACATTCTTCATAATGTCAAGTGTGATCAGATTCGAAGATCGTCTTGCAGGAGCAGACAATTTCACATCATGGAAATTTAGAATCATGATGATCCTTAAAGAGAATAAGCTAGACTCACTTGTGAGAGAAAATATGAAGGAACCAGAGTCTCAACCTGAGAAAACTCAATGGATGGAAAACAATGAAAAGGCCATAAAAATCCTAGTAGATGCAGTTAGGGATCATATAGTGCCCATCCTAGCAAAACATGAAACTGCATACCATATGTACAAATCTCTTGAGAGTACTTATGAGATCAACACCTGCAGGACTCTTGCATTAAAAAGGCAAATCAACAATGCTCAAATAAACAAAGGAGAGTCCATTAATCCATACTTCATGAGGATTATTGAACTAAGGGATCAATTATCCACAATTGGATATCAGATTGATAACAAAGAGTTAACTCTAATTGCACTAGGAGGCCTACCAAACTCATGGGAGTCATTTGTTCAAGGAATAAGTGCAAGATCTAAACTCCCTAAGTTTGACAGGCTAAGAACTGACTGCCTTCAAGAAGAAACAAGACTCTCCACTAAAGAAAACAAACAGAAAAACATAGATGAAGACATTCATGTACTCAACACATCGTCTAATAAAAGGAATAAGAAAAACTCCAACAAGAAAGGATCTTTTAAAAGAAAGAGAAATTCCAATGGAAAGGGATCTTCTAAAAAGAAAGACATCTCTCAAGTGCAATGCTTTAGATCTGATCAATATGGCCACTATGCAATGAAGTGCCCTGACAAATCAAAGCAACAAGCATCTTTTGCCAAAGTAGGAAAGACAAATTCAGATCATGAATCTGAGAACTTTGTGTTCTATTCAGCCTTATCTAGTCAAGTATCTAACAATATCAACAACTGGGTGATTGATAGTGGTTCTTCGAGGCACATCACAGGGTTTAGAGAACACTTAGACACTATGATTGAAGAGTCTGATGAAGATGTAACAATTGGGGATGACTCTACACATCAAGTAAAAGGGGTTGGAACTTGTTCCATCACATTGAAATCTGGTCTCTCCCTTCAACTCACTAGAGTCTTATTTGTACCTGGAATAAAGAGGAATCTAATATCCATCTCTGCCCTTGAAGACAATGGATATAGGGTTACATTTATGGATGGAAAAGTTCTAGCATGGCCTAAAAACTCAACTATCAAGAAAGCCCAAACCATAGGTGTAAGACAAGGGTACCTTTACAAACTTTGCACTGAAGTTAAACAAGCCCTTACCCTTGACACCTTTGAGTCAAATGAGATTTGGCATAGAAGATTAGGACACCTTCATTTCCGTGCCCTACCTTCTATGGAAAAACTTGTAACAGGCTTACCTAAGTTAAAACCATCTCATGAAGGAACTTGTAAAGGTTGTGCCTTAGGAAAGAATACAAAGGGATCCTTTCCCATTAGTTTGAGCAAAACCCTAAATGTGTTAGATCTGGTTCACTCTGACTTATGTGGACCCATGTCTGTACCTTCTAAAGCAGGATTTCTATACTATGTCATATTTATAGATGACTTCTCTAGGAAAACCTGGATCTATTTCCTTAAGTGTAAAGAGTCAATAGAAATCCTCAAAAGGTTCAAAGAGTTCAAAGCACTTACGGAAAACTTCTCCGGGAAGAAAATAAAAACCTTAAGGACAGACAATGGGAAAGAATACACCTCTAAAATTTTTAAGGAATTTTGCATGAGTGCTGGAATTAAGAGGGAGTTCACAGTGGCCTACAACCCTCAACAAAATGGGGTTGCTGAAAGAAAAAATAGAACCATTGTAGAAGCTGCCAAAGCAATGTTGCTTGACCAAAACATTGAAACCTCTTTCTGGGCAAAAGCCTCTAGGACTTGTCTACATCCAAAATAGATGTCCTCATTCTCATCTTGATAACAAAACTCCTGAAGAAGCCTTCACTGGCATAAAACCTGACATTAGTCACTTTAGGATTTTTGGTTGCCCCGTCTATATTCATGTGCCCAAGGAGAAGAGATTCAAACTTGAACCTTCCGGAAAGAAAGGGATATTTATGGGATATAGTGAAACCTCCAAGGCCTTCAGGATATTCATACCCGGGCAGAATCAAATTGAATTGAGCAGAGATGTCATCTTTGAAGAAGACGTTGCATTCAAGAGGGCAAGAAGTTCTGAGTGAAACCTATTCCCCTAGAGTACCTGAAATGGAACCTGCTCCTAAGATTCAGAGGGAGCATCCTGAGGAAATGCCACATGAACTTCCTTCTACTTCAAATGAGAATACAAATGACAATGGCAGAAAGAGACCACTTTGGGCCAGGAAGATGATCAAAGAAGCAGAGGATCATGCAGCACCCAAAGGAACGTTCAGGGAGAGTAAAAGACCCAAACGTTTCTCTAGCTATGTTGCTCTAATGAACATCATAAACTCCGAACCTGTCAGTGTTACAGAAGCTTTCTGACATCAAGCATGGAAGGATGCAATGATAGAGGAATATCAGTCTATTCTAAAGAATGATGTATGGGATATAGTGCCTAGACCAAAAGAGAAATCTGTTGTCTCTTCCAAATGGCTCTTCAAAATCAAGCATGCTGCTGATGGCAGTATAGAAAAACATAAAGCACGTTTTGTGGCAAGAGGTTTTTCTCAAAAGGAAGGCATTGATTACAAAGAAACATTTGCACCTGTTGCCCGTTACACATCAGTGAGAGCAGTGTTAGCCATTGCAGCAGCTAAAGGTTGGAAGATCCATCAAATGGATGTGAAAACTGCCTTCCTGAATGGAACCATTGAAGAAGAAGTCTATTTGGAACAGCCTGAAGGTTTTGTGATACATAAACCTGACTCACATGTATGCAGACTGAAGAAAGCCCTCTATGGACTTAAACAGGCTCCCAGGGTCTGGTATGAAAGAATTGACAACTATCTCTTGGGATTAGGATTTTCCAAGAATGATGCTGACTCCAATCTCTACTTCAAGGTAATCAAAGGTGATATGCTAATAATTATTTTATATGTTGATGACCTGCTGATAACAGGAGAAGATCACCTCATTGCTCAAGGGAAGCAGGATCTAATTTCTGAATTTGACATGAAAGACTTGGGCATTCTACACTACTTCCTAGGTTTAGAAGTATGGCAGAAATCAGAGGGCATTATACTAAACCAAAAGTATACTATTGATATTCTAAAGAGATTTGGAATGTTGGACTGTAGACCGATGTCTACACCTATGGAAACCAACCTTCACAAATTGAAAGAAGCAGCAGAATCCAAGTGTGCGATCCAACCCTTTACGCATGATGATTGGATCCTTGATGTATCGGGTCAACACCGACTGATATTTGCTATGCATTGAATGTTCTCGCCGTTCATGTGTGAGCCAAAGGAAATTCACTTAATGGTAAACATATTTTGAGAAGGCACTATTGGATATGGTCTTCTTTACAAGAATGATCAACTAGATCTACATGGGTACTCTGATTCAGATTGGGCTGGAAGTTTAACCGATCGGAAAAGCACATCAGGATGTTGCTTCAGTTTATGATCAGCTATGATCTCCTGGATTTGTAGAAAACAATCTTCAGTTGCACAGAGCTCAACAAAAGCTGAATACATTGCAGCCTCAATGGGAGCAAGAGAAGCAGTTTGGCTTCGTAAATTGCTTGTGGGACTCTTTGGTGAGCCCTTGAATCCTACAATTATTCATTGTGATAATCAGAGTTGCATCAAACTCTCTGTAAATCCTGTCTTTCATGATAGATCTAAGCACATTGAGATCCCCTATCATTATGTAAGAGATATGGTGGAAAGGAAAGTGATTCAGTTGGAGTATATTAGTACAAATGATCAAACTGACATTCTCACCAAGCCTCTCTCCGAATCAAGGTAGAGCACTTGGAAGAAACTTGGTATGGTTGAAATGTAATTTGTTATTTATGTTTGAAATACAAATTGTTTATAAAATTGTACTAATATATAAAGATGTTTAATGTGTAAACTCTTTTGTCATGTGTGTGACTCCATGACTTTATGGGCCTACTCCCCCTGTGTACATTATTGAAAGGTGACGATCTTTCTAATAATGAACACTTGTATTTGACATTGTAAAGTGACGACTCTACAATGATAAACTATCATGATAGATATCATGTGACTTGATATCTGTGGACATGTCATGATAGTATCTCTTGGACACTTTGATGGATATCATGGGACTTGATATCATCTGAAGATCGTTGTGATCCTTAAGAGATAATCATGGTGGATATTTATATCCGTGGATATGTCATGAATTATGGTAGACATCATGTGACTTGATGTCAGTGCACATATCATAATGAAGATGTGTTATGAGGAATGTCATGTGACTTGACAATATTGAGAAATCATATCATATCTTCGATATCACGTGTGAAGGTGATATCTCCACTTATTTAATTTGGAATATCTTCCCTAGCTAAGAGGGAGTGTTGTTTCAGATAGCTTCGGTCAGATATAAATGATGATTGCATTCATGCATCATTATCATTTATATTTAACCTAAGTGTTCTTAACCTCGAAAAAGGAAAATCAAATAAGTGTTACGGATTTCTGATGATGATCGAAATATTGCATATTGGAATTCATTCCTTATGATTGCTGTGTGTTATACAGATCTCATTTTAGTTTGAGAAATAAACAGCAAACTGTTAAGGGAGCCCGCGCGCTCAAGGGACGCGCCCCATGAGTGGACGTGTCTCCACTCTATGGAGACACGTCCTCTCATGAGACGCGTCTCTCCTTGAGGCGTGTCTCCCTCATATTTATGTGACCTCTTGCTGTTATTTGTAGACATCGAAATCATTAATGTTCTGCAATCAGCACATTCAGTATAAATAAAATCTGGAAATCGAAAATCTGATTTAGAATTTTTAGTAGAATTCTTACAATTAGAATCTCTTTAGAACCCTTAGTCTCTCACTTTGATAGAAGATTTGATTACATTTACAATAGTGATGCTTTATTCCCAAATTTTCCAATGCCATGCTGACTTAACCATCCAATACCCGTAGTGTTTGACTAGAATGCATTGAATTCTAACTTTTCCATGCAGTTTCTAGCCACAGTGTTACGCAGGAAAATGGATGGGAATCTATAGTTTAAGCATCAAGTATTTTTCAATTAACAGCCAAAGCCTAAGGACCGTTGAGACCACTAAATATAATGAAGATGCACCAAGAGAATGAAGAAAAAGAATTCAGATGATAGAACCAAGAAAATGAAATCTCATTGATTGAAGCTAGAACAGTTTAAACAAATGTCAACTACAATGGAAGGAAGGTCAGAAAATTTGCACGAAACAGAGTGAGACCTTATCCCATTTTATCCCTTTTATTCTGTAATGAAAATCATCTAATTTGGATAAAATTAATGTGGCTAAAACAGTATATCAACTGTCATAACAATGTTCCAAGTAAATCAAAGGGTCCAGCACACAAACAAATATGCATGCATAAATAAGCAATGGCAAACAACTGACATAATTTCTCAGATAAAAGAGAACACTTACAAAAGGGCAGTGGTGATCCATATTTAGCACACACGTTTCACATGAACTGCAGTGATGTGTCTGTTCTGATTTAGGCTTCATACAGAACTGACAAAAGCTATAATTATCCAGGCCACCTTTGCCCACAACTTCATAGTTGCCCCATGATATGATTGGTGGTGGCCCTGCAGGTCGGAATGCTGCCAAGAAATAGCTGGCAAGAGTCCCACTAGCCAAAATGAAAGTAGAAATAGAATGAAAAACTGAGCTTAAGCTGATTGTTGCAAACACTACAGGATACACTGCCCAAACACCACCACCTGCATTGAGATAGATTTGAATTTAAGCAAAAGAATATGATTTCTTATATGCCATGTGTGTTGCAGAAACAGAGGGCAAACCATCTATTCAGACTGAAGAAACACATTTTAAACTTCTCATCAAACTACTCAGATACAATACTGAATACTTGGCAAAAGGCACAAAATGAAACCAAAACTGACCAAGAATAACACATACATATTATAGACAGAATGATGAAGACGACAATGAGAACAAAGAAACGATTTCCAAATGTATGGCAACAATCAAACCAGTGTCGTGTATGCTGCTTAACCGTGTCATTTGTAATAGCCCCACACCATCCACATTTATAAACTGGGGCATATGATGGAAGTAAGAGCCGCAACCCACATCCCCAGCAGATTGTCTCATAATTTTCTTCTAACATCTTTGAATGACAATCCTCCTGCAAGATGATTGCATATCAAACTAAAATGCCCAATCTAAGATTTGATTTAAAGTATATAGAACTGCCAAAACAAATCCAACCAATAAAATCCATTCTTGAGCATCATCCAACACTATTTTTAGTCACATGGGGTAATGTGCACATATGGATATGTTCCTATATGACCTGGGTATTTTTAACCTACAATAATCATAGCTGGTGATGCCTCTCTTGTCCTAAATGGAAAAAATTCTGATCTTGGTTGTTTACTAAGACTTCTAGCAAGCAAAATATTAGCCTTTAACATTCTTGATAACTGAGAAAATACATTCTTTCCTAAGAACTTATGTATATTATCACATACATGATAAATGTGTTACAAGTATAGGAATTTCCAGTGTGTCTGGAAGCATTAGCTACAAAAGACAAACACCAAATTACCTGTTGTGGAAGACTCATTTGCTCCATATTTGCAGTCATTTAACAAATTTTCGCTCCAACAAAGGACTAATTTTGGCTGGATTTCAGATTTACAGTAAGAGATAGAGATGAAGAGTCACAAAACTCTGTAACAACCTCATTATTAGCCTTGAACGATGTGAAGTTGACACCTTCATGACCTGGTTAGGCATTCCAAACTAGTCAATTCGGGAATGTATATAATATTCTCAAACCATCAGAGCATGAACACTGTAAAGAAAGTTCCATCCAAACATTGCCTTGTAACGCTGGTGAATGGAGTACATACTGTTAAGTTTAGAACTGTGAAGTCTGGCATTTACATCTTTCTAGAGACTGTGGAAAAATAGAACACGATTAAGATAAATGTTCCATCAAGGATTTCAAGAATGAGAATATAAACCATAAAGGACAAAAGGGGGAAAGAATGCCTTTTAAATTTTTCATTTAGGAAACAATAAACTTAGCCATGTTAACATAATCACGGAAAAATTCCAATATAATAATGTTTCACCTGCTAATATAACACTATATTAAACATTGGAAAATTTCTGACATTTTAAAAACTTGAATCAGCCTTAAGAGTCCAAGAACTTTTAACTGAATAAATTTAAACAAAATGCCAAAATTCAAATGGTAGAATTTCACTATAGAAGCATCCATATAAAAATTATTGCAAATGTTTGTAAAGTCAATGTTACAAAATAGGGAGAGAATGAACTACAGCTGTTATTGCTAAAGACTTTTCTATTCTTTCAACCTTCATATATTTTGACAGACCACTAAACAACAGTGTAACATTAATATACATAATCCAAAGTGTAGGAAATAAATGTAATAACAATATTTTTTATTATTACTACAAAATTGTAGGTGAATCTGAACAGTCATCTTGGGAGATGAACTAAACAATCTTTTCCTGTATGATAAATATGTACCTTGTGAAATGTTTCGGCAATACAATAAAATTCTGGTTTGTATCACTTACATTTTTTATTTATTTTCTGGTCCATTTTCCTAGCCTGACATTGGTATTAGAGCACAGGCAGTTTTTTGTAGTTTCAAATTCACAAGGCCTTTTTTCTGCAGACCTTGTTCTCGTTTGTCCCTATTCCCTGCCCCCATTCCTCATCTTTACTAATACCAATTCAAATACCAATCACTTCTCAAGAGAGTTCAGACATCTTTTCTTCCCAAATCCACGCACAACAGTAACAATGTGGAGGTTGTACTGCATATATTTGTGGGCATGACCTCTGGAATTCTTTCTTCTTGTCCTGGTTCGTGGCTCCCAGCCCATGGCTCCTATTCTTCAGAACTCATTTATCTATGCATTGAGCCTCTTGTTCAGTGCTCGTAGGCCCTCAAAAATATACCTATCAGCAACATCTAAAAGTAATGACGGAAATTGTATATCCTTACAATTTCGCATTATGTTTTGAGCTCACTTTGGTGTCCATCTCCCTTTGTATATAGGTCATTTCAACCTGTCATTGCCTTTCCCTCCCCTAGTGCCAAGGCTTAGCATCCCGTTGTCATCTTTCCTGAAGCTGAGGTCGTAGGTATCATCTTTGTGTCACTGTCTAGTGTTTGAACCTTTTCCGAGCTATAATTGTCCAGAAACTAGCATGACACGCAGATGTTTGTGCAATGCAGTAGAGTCACAAGACATTTTGTCATTCTTTGATGGTTTCCAAGCATTTATTTCCCTGCCATTTTCTCAACCTGCAGGTAACCACTCTATTGTGAATCCAAATGACTACCCAACTCCCTCTTCTCCCTCCTTTTGACCCTATTTTGAATTCATTCTCAATCTATCTCATTCTTCTTGCAACCTTGAGTACTTTGCTACCATTCTGAAGCACATGTGAAGACCCTCTAGCATTCTAGCAAGCTCGTGGGAAGTCTAGTAGCATCTTGTAACAATATTCTTATCTTCATTGGCCTCACCAAGTTTGGGGAGGTGACTTATATTGTGATCTTGCTCTAGCTTCTCTTCATATTTTCTATTACTATCACTATAGAAATCCTAGTTGCTATTGTCTTTTAGCACTCAGGATCTCATTTCTCATTCACCAGCACTTGTGTTTACATTTTTGCACACTCTACTTGCATTGTTATTGCTCTTCCAATCCTAGACACTAGGATAGGAGCATACACATTCTTTATGGTGTACTACTCAGGATTCTAGTTCTTCTATTGCTCAGAGGAACTAGTCTATTTATAGCTTCATCCACTCCCTCAAGAGAAATAGGCTTTACTTCTACGAGAACAAAGAAGCTTGAGGTTGTACATAGTTCCTTGCATCTGATTGACCACAAGACACTTATGTACAAGGAGAGTCCAGCATCGTGGTGGGATGTAGAGCCAAAGGAGCCAACACAGGTTGATGAGGATGCTACACAGACAGGGCTGGTTGTTATTAGTTTGGAGGAGCTTGACCATGTGGAGTCCAATAGTTCTAGTGATGAGGAGTTTGGGGATGATTATAGGCCTCACTTCACTCCACTTTGTTATTTTTAACATTTGTCATTGTAATCAAGGATTTCAAATTTATTAGGGTTTGAAAAATTTCCACGATCATATTTAAAAATTGTCAGGAAAGTTTTTTGGGTCACATTTTAAGGGGTTGTTAAGGTTTTAGGAAAAGTCTATTTTTTGAGATAATGGCAAATATCTAAAATTTAGTGTTGTTGAAGGCACAAAATATCACTAGGAACAATTATAATATCTAGAGTCACAAAATACTCACCATCAATAAGTATAGGATGTGTAATGAAATTATCTTAGGGACCAAAACCAAGCCTACAACCAAGCCAAATGATTTTGACAAGTGTCACCAAGAGCCCTACTACTACTACTCAAGTTGTCTATGTCTGACGATTTAATCCCCAAAGTCCAGAACGCCACATCTGCACTTACACTATGGATTAATCTCAAAAACAAGTATCAAGTCTTCGACAAAATTCGTGTCCTGTATTTATAGAATTTGTTGTTTTCTACAAAACTGCATGGTTTGACTCACTCTCAGAACATCTAAAAATCAAGGATCTTAATGATCAACTAACCGCTGTCAACAAAACAGATGACAATGAGAACATGGTTGCGCTGACCATTAAAAGCCTGCCACTCTCCTATGAGACCTTTGTGGAATCACTTGCTGCAAGTCAAACTTTGACATTTGATAAAGTGAGTCAGTATCTATTGCAGGAGTGAAGACAACAACAAATAGGGGAATCTAAATTTAGGACTGCTGAAAGTGCTTTTGCAGCCCTTTTTAAGAGCAAACCTTGGAACTCTTTTGGCAACGAACCTCAAAATTCTTTCACAACACTTCTTCCACTCAATCAAAAAAAAAGGTGAAATGCTTTTATTGTAACAAATTTGGACATGCTAAAAAAGGAATGCAAGAAAAGATAATAAGATACATAGTTGGCCTAATCGCCAAAAACTCACCAAGCCAGGTGAGTGGCAAGTTTTAGCGTCACTTACTCACCAGAGGTACTTGCCGGCTTTGTGGCGAGTCCAACTTAAAATCTCAGCAGCAGTAGCTAAAAAGGGCGGATGGGTCATAAACCGAAGCCAAAACACAAAATCACGCCTGTTTTTTGCTCAGCAAGGAAAGGAAAACCCTCAAACAGAGCTGCTGCCTGAAAACACGCCATTTCCAGCATGTTTTCAAGATTAAAAAGATTTTTTTTATGAAATTGGAAGGCAAATTTGAAGCACAGGTCAGTTTTTTTATTTTTCTTTTCTGTTTTTCTTTTTAACATTTTATTTCATTGCATAACCATATTCAAGAGCTGCTAGAAGGCAACAGCTCTTTATTTCACAGAAGCTATGACAGAAACAATACAGAGATGTAGCCCTTCACTAGAAATTGATTTTTACTAGTGTCGTATACATTAGGCATAATAGTCTTCTGTTAATCTGTGTGTGTAAAAAATGACCTTTGGCCATTGGGAACCTCATTGGATTCACTCCATTATGTCATAATGTAGCATTTCCACAAATGTTGTCAGCAATGATTGAAGGAGTCCTAGAAAACACAATGCAACTAACCACATGCACTGGACCATGTCAAAAAAAATATCAGCTTGCACTAAGGAAAAATCATGATGCTGCACAACATTTTAATCCAGCACATGATCTCTCGTGAACATTCAAACTATTACCTCAAATGCAAAAGAAAATACCAATTTGAATTTGGGTATCGAACTAAGTTTTGTCAAATTAGCAATAACACAGGCTACAGTTCTGAGATGAATTTATCAAGCCCAACCACGAAAGGATATACACAAAGCTCCGTAGAGCCAATACCAAAACAAACTAGTCTGCTAGGCTGTGATCTACTCCTAAGTTGAGGCACTCATTATTACATTTACCCATGCCCCCTTGTGTTCATGCATAGCTACTGCAATTTGGTGCAAAAATGTAGAGGAGTTGACTTTCTGGATCATGATCAAGAAGCAAGGTGGGGTACTTCTCAGGAAAATAAGCTAGGATCAAAACCAAGCAGGAATGCTCTTCACGATAATTAAAGGACTATGCTAGTACAACTTGGTGTAAAATGATGGAGGAGTAACTTAGTACGATTCATCAATTTGATGAAAGTGTGAATAGTTAATTAGATTCTCAAGAAAGGTATTGTTTTGAGTGAGGGGCATCCTCTTACGACTGTACCCCAAGAAAAAGTTAATTAAAAACAGTTTACAGACAAACAACTAAAAAGCAGAAAATCAAAATTATATAAAGGTTGTTAAACTCAGACGCAGTCATTTTGTAGGTTACATGCAGTTCAATTTTTCATCTACAATATATACAAGTTTGGAGTTGAGCATGGAATAATCTATATTTCAAATCATGGCATGTCATTTGATTTTTATTATTTACATTATTTTCATGTTTTAAATGTTCTTTATCATTGCTAAAACAACCTTCTATTTGTTTTCCGCATCCTAAATATTGGGTAAGTCATGTCCTGCCTTTAACATGGAATGAAGTTGGCTTGGACCACATTCTTAACATTCATAAGCATGGATCACACTCAAAAGAGTCAAATACGATGAATCTGAACCTCTCCACATGTCCACTGGAGTATGGAGGCTCCTCATGTCAATTAGGGGATTTGAACCTTGTTCATACTCTTAGAAATGTTACTCTCATGGGAAAAAATTCATATTTTTTGATTGTAAAGCACATAAGCAATTTATTATAATTCCTCAATATCTCCAAGCCTGTCGGCCCAGGTTCTATGGGTCCATACTAGTATTCTGTGCATCTCTGCACACCCATGAATATGGTATTCTCAGTGTAGGCGGATTGACATGTTCAAGTTCACAAATTACAATCATATGGTCAAAAACCAAGGGTACAAAATTTGAATAATATATAGGGTAAATGGGAAACAAACCTCTTGTGGGTGTCCATAAAGGAGTCCCATATGTCAAATCAGCGTCTCACTCGACAGTGATCCATGAATAATCTTACATCTTTTAATGCAGCCTGCCTCAGTAAACAATGAGTGGTTGGCCAACAATTGAGTGGTCAAAGGCCTCTGATAGGTCTCTATGACTGGGAAAATGAACCAACGCCCAATGGAGATAAAATTTTAACAATATATGTTAAATGGCAAACAAGCCTCTTGTGAGCTTCCACAAATGGGGTCTCATATAAACTGGTGTCCTGCTTGTCAGTGACCTAATAATTAGGTCAACCTAAAAATAAACAGCACCCCCGCATCAGTAAATCATGGTAGTGGTTAACAATTGCATTGTTGAACATCTTCGAGAGATCTATATGAATGCATACATGGTCCAACAACCCCATCATCCCAATCCCATATCGCTATCATTCACACCTTAGCCTATCAACTCTACATGCCGTGTCCCCTATCTATTTTTTTTCAACTAAAAGTAGGTTTCCATAGCTTAGATGCAACTGCCAAAGAATATCCATCGATTAAAGGCACCCAAGACTTACATTTGACTTTCTCTGTCTTAGAATATGATCATCAAGATTACAGGAACCTGAGACTTTTATTGAACAATCCCCTCAACTTAACACTAAACCACATCACAAAGTACTATTCAATGCTATAGCCATGTTTAATTTTAGGCAACCCTTTTTTCACTCTACAGTCGATTAAACACAGAAACCTGATATGCCCACTGCAGTTAAACCTGTGTTAAAATTTAAACACCCATAATGTTTTTTGAAATAGTCAAACCAACCTTTGTCAAAATTGATAGCATTCGTCTTGTTTTCCAATATGAGCAATCTAACCAGGTTGAATTTTATGACAGCCATCTTGTTTTTGAAATGGACATCCTAGCCCCTGTCAAATTTTAAATTCCCATCTTGTTGTTTCAATATGGCCAATCCAACCGTGATGAGTTTTTACAACACCTGTTTTAGTTTTTTGAAATGGGAATCCAACCGTGATGATTTTTTTTTACACCTGTTTTGGTTTTTTGAAATGGGAATCCAACCATTTTTTTTTTAACATATGTTTTGTATTTTTGAAATGGGCAATCCAACCTGGGCCATATTTTACAACACCCATCTTGATTTTTCAATAAAGACAATCTAAGTATCTTGACTTATATGAACCAATTTTGTTTTTTAAACATGAATTGTAATATACGAAGAAATTCATTGAGGCCTACAGATATTTAAGAGGCAGACAAAATTATATAGAGAGAAATAACTGAATGTAGACTTACAGAATTGGTTTGCTCTTGTCGGGCTAGAACTTCTGCCTAGAGCCAGGGCGTTTCCATTGATCCTGCACCAAACTGAAGTGGACGTTTGGTGTTTCAAATGACTTGAACGGGCTTCGACGGAAATGTCAAGCAAGAAATGAACAAGAAAGAACTCAAATCATCAAAAGTGGTGGTCTTCTATAATCAAATCGGAGACAAAGGATCTTTACTTTGGGCTCGACAGACTTCTCTTTATTCTTTCCGTTGAGAAAACCGACATGAAACATGGTTATCTGTTTCTGAGGAAGGGGACAACTCTATAAATATTGAAGAAGCTGGGAACTTCGCTCTTTATTCTTTCATCCTTTTCATTGGAGGGTAACTCCATAAAATTGTATGTTTTACCACATTATTTACAAAGGCCAATTCTTGGATCGGGATTAAGTCGGGTATGAACTTTATTTTCTTTTTCTCTTAGCTTCCAGCATTTGACTTTTATTTTAGTCGTGTAAAGAAATAAAATAAAATCATGATTCTCTTGAATTAGGTTTAATAAATATGAAATTTTAATTAATTTAATTTAAAGGTATGTAAATTATATTTGTAGTAAGGGGTGGATTGTAATGATCTGAGTGTGTTAACTAAAATTATTAAAGTGTTGATATAAAAAAATGATAAAAATACAAAACAAATAAAATGTATGACCCATATAGAAAAATTTCAATCTAGTTGAGATTGGGAGAGATATGATTAAAATTAAGAACAAAATGAGGTTTTTGTTGTTCAATAATGGATTGATTATGTTGGAGAATTCCAAGATCAAAGAGCATGAAACAAACTTCCACAAGTGAACAAAATAAGCACAATAGTATGTCTATCATTATACAAAATGAGAGTGTATAATACAATTAGAAAGCCTTGCATATATAGGCAAGGTGGATGAGGTGAGAAGGTAAGAGACAATGAGTGACTACCTCTCCAAATATGGAACACTTGTGAGCCCACTTGACAAGTGTGTGAGAAAGTGGCAATAGGTGTCTCAAATGATGAGGACACATGTCTCAATGCTATGAAGCGAGACAAAAGCAAAAGAAGCCTAAGTAAATTTAAGCTATGAGTGTGAAAAAGCCAATCCTAGAAAGGTGATTAGCTAACTAGATAGATAATAACTCTATTTACATTAACACGTTTCTTTTGTTTTTGTCTCACTTCATAATATTCAGACATGTGTCCTCATCACTTAAGACACCTATTACTACTTGCTCACACACTTTTCAAGTGAACTCACAACTGTTCCATATTTGGAGAGGTAGTCACTCATTGTCTCCTACCTTCTCACCTCATCCACCTTGCCTATATATGCAAGGCTTTCTCATTGTATTATACACTCTCGTTTTGTATATTGATAGACATATTATTGTGCTTATTTTGTTCACTTGTGAAAGTTTGTTGGCATGATCTTTGATCTTAGAATTCTCCAACATGGTATCAGAGCCATGAGAGTGTGTTCCTTCCTGCATCAAGGTGACTCCCACACATATCCCTATCAACGAAACATTGTGGAATCAAATGAACATTGTCATTGAATCTAGAAGGCTCAAGAAACTAAAAAATACCTTTCGTTTTGTTTTGTCCATTTCCGAAATAGCAAAGGCCCAATCAGCCCATCTGTTGTTACAAGGTTTTGGCCTATTTGTAAACATATCACGCTAACCATTTGTCTTGTTTGGCAAGTTTTTTTGGCTCACCTTGGGCACTCAGAGATTTTTGCTTGATCTTGCATTGTTTTCTGTTTGGCTCGGCTTGGGCACTTACAGATTTTGCTTGCTTTTGCATTGTTGCGTGAGTATTCAAGAAGCAAGTCGGCTCCAACAACTCGCTTAAGACTTATAAGTAGCCTTCACCCATCTTGGATGGCCTTTACTTATGTGTATACTCATGCATGTGGCTTCAACATTTCAATGGCCCTGTCAATGTCGACTTACAAATACATTTCATGTTGTTTGATCAGATCTCACACTTGCAAGATGCTCATGGAGAGTTGACAAGATCCATCGGCCTCCATACCTTGTAGAGGCGTGCTGAAGATACGTGTTTGCAGTTGTAACCATTCCAAGGATTTCTATTGCTATTTTTTGCAGGGGCGATATTGTTTAGGGGGCTGGCAACAAAAGACAACTGAGAAAAGTGTTCAGGTAGAAGTCTTTTGTGGCGTGTTGAATAGTAGCGGCCTCATACTCCCGCATAACTCACCATCGGCTCTCTCACTTTGGCATAAGATTAAACATAGGTGGCTTCTCTTGCTACGCCCACTCACGGACCTTGTTATTTTTGTGAGCAAGCATAGGTGATTTTTAATTCCTTATGCTTTCTTCTTCATTTTGATGATGGATCACGGAGTGTGATCTATGTTGATGCAAAAAAATTACACAATCGAATCCAGAAATCTTTTAAGCATTATCAATTGGAAACTTGTTATCATTGAAAATTTTCCATTTAGCATGTTTTGACCCAGTCCCTACACTAGTCTACCAAATGTTCCTCCATCTATCAGCATTGATAGTTTTTTATGGAGATAAAGAATTTTTTTAGTTTGCTTGTTACACCCTGACATTTTCATGCTCGACTTGGTCAACGAGTCCTTCCCCACATGACTCCTCCAACATGTGCCAACAATCCCTAAACATTTGAAGGTACACATTTTATGTTAACATTTGAAGGTACACCTTTGAAGGACCATTCATTATCATGAGAGATGGGTTCTTGTGAACCACTACTCATGAAACATGGGTCAATGAGTTTGACTCATAAAACTACACGGTTGAATCCTGATAGCAATATCATAATTTGGCACGCTGTGGAAAACACCTCCTACTTATCAACATCTAGTTGTTTCCTAATTGCCAATGTTTATGCTAACTATTAGTGGCTAGATTTAATCATCTCTTGACCTCAAGTGTTTAAAGGGGGCCTTTTTTTTCATTTTTGCATAACTTACAAATGGGGTAGTTTTTAAAGTGTGAATAGTCGTTGGAAAGATCTTTTTGTGTCAAAAAAAGTAGCGGCAAGATTATTTCAAAATTGTAATCTTTTAATCTATTTTTTAACCTCTGAAAATCACTATACTTTGTGTAATTCAACAAGCCATAACTTTCACCCCGTTTGTCAAAAATCGACAAATTCTTTCTGAAATTTATCAGAATTTCAAAAGGATTCTAGATTTGTAGTCAAAATTAAGTTTTGGAAAGCCCAATTTTTACTATTTTTAAAAATCTCTATGAGTTATAAATGGGTGATTTAGCTTCCAAACTTAACCAAAACTTGTAAAATAATGTATTACATCTTTTTAGGGGGTCAACATTCAGATATAACACAATTTTGGAGGGTTTCGTAAAGCACAATTCAAAGTGTCTTGTTGTGTGTGCATCATGGATCTAAAAATTGACTTGTTAACACCACATAATTTCCACACATAGAAAGTCAAAGTACAACAACTACTTCAAGCTAAGGGATTATGACAAATGATCAATGGAAAACAAATGCATCTTACTATAGATTTTGAATATTTTACTTATCGGAACAAGTTAGATGAGGCAATGGGCATCATTGGTCTCCATGTTTCCAATAACTTGCAATTCCATATTTCAAAATGTATAACTCCCAAGCAAATGTGGGACAAGCTTAAAGATCTCTTTGGTACAATTGATGAGTTCAAAATACTATAATTTGATGTTGAATTAACAACATTGTCTCCTGATTCATTTCCATTTATTGAATATTTCTTGGTTCAATTTAAGTCTTTGCTTTCTCAACTTAAGGGACGTGGTAAAATAAAAATAGACAAAGAATGTGTCTTCTTGGTTTTGTCAAAACTAAAAGGTCCTTATCAAATCTTTGCTTCTTCTTTCTAATCGATAATGGATTCTCTTAGAATAATATTTGCAATGCCTTCTTTTGAGTAGTTTTACGATAGACTCACACAAGAATAATCTAAGTTAATCTCTATGGAGGTTATCACTTCTTCAAAAATTCAAGCATTAGTTGCTTAATCATTTAAGGAAAAGAAAAAAACTAAGGATCGAGCTAAGGGATCAAAATCAGATATTACATTGGATTCATCTCCCTCATCAAAAGGGAAAAATTCAAGGAGAAGCCCAAATGTACTTATTATAAAAAAACTAGGGCATACAGAACAACAAATATTATAAAAAGGAAATTGATGACTTGAAGAATATTCTTCAAAAAGATCAAATTCAATTGCCTACACCTAGGATAGGTGGTTATTCCTTCTCTCCATCCATATCATCTTCATATATAAAAAAGGATAAGAATAAGTGTATGGCACTCATTGTTTCTACAAAAAACACATCACACAAGAGGCTTCTTGATTTTAGGGCATTGCACCACATGGCTACATCTAGGGAACTATTTTCCACATTTGAGCCTTGTTCATTCGCACAAATATTGATGGTGAATAACACCTATATGTCAACTCTTGGAAAAGGATCTTTTGAAATTGGAGAAGGAACATTTAATGGTATACTTTATGTACATTTCTTATCCAATAATCCATTTTGTATTTATTAGATTACACATATAGTGTCTCGAGAAAAATAGTTGAGTTCACACCAAATTTTGTGATCATCAAAGATTTGAAAAGTAGAGACACCATTTCCGTGAGTCATGTTGATAATGATTTCAAATTGTATAATTCCTTTTCTTTCTTTGGTTTTTTCGACTTAGATGATGGTTTGAGTATAAATGACATTGATACCTTCAACACACATAAAGAGATACATTTTGGTTATTTGAAACTTGGAGTTCTATCCTCGTTATTGGTTCCTTCACCTTACACTAATATCGCATCTCCTTCATATTTTCCTTCTTTAGTATTGAGTGTTCATACATCATTGGTTTCTCATGATTCGGGACAAAAGGATATTCACATTTGTGTTTCCACTACAATTGATAAGGATGATTACTTGTGTAGAATATCAAACTTGTTTAGTGAATCTCATTTTACAAAGTTAGTAGGCACCTTTGATGGCAATCGCATCAATGTTGTCAACCAATCTACATCTTTGGTTTTGTTCTACATCAGCCTTTGCATGGACATTTGAACAACTTTCTGATATTTCACTATTATCTTTGGATCTTATGCATCATTCATAAACTTTCATTCTTCTCAAATGGAAATATTTCATGCACCTATCTATATATTTTTTCTTCTTCCATGAGGAATAAATGTTGTTCGATGTTCAAGGATCACATTTTGCTTTCTTCTTTAGGCATCACTCAACATTGTAGGTTTTATGATCTTATGGGGGGGCTCCATAGTCTATTTTTTCTCTCTTATGGGGGAAATATTTCATGTACTTATGTGATAGAATTAGACTTTGGGGGGTCATCATGAGTGCTTCTTCTATTTTCTTCACTTCTATATTTTATTTCATTGCATCATTTCTCTTTTGGAGAGGGTTTTTAATTTTCCACTAGGTTTTTTCCTTTACTCCACTTTATGAGATATTTGTACATGAGTACTTGTGAGCATGATCATAACCTAAGCTAAACCTACCAAATCCATTCTAAATAAACCAATATTTAGCTAGTTAAGTCAAACTCTCAATAAAATACTTGAAAACATCAAATAAAGAAGCCATTAAACATAAACAAAGAAGAAATGCTTAAAGGAAACTAATATAATATCTCAAACCTCATCCCATTGGGGGATTGGTGTTGCATTGGTGTCGAATGTCAGGCCTTTCCCAACCCCTTAGATGAAACAAGCTTTTAAACGGATTTCATTGATGAAGATTGATGAAAATGGATGAAATGTAAGCTAAAATGGATACAAAGCTAAGCTAGAATGATGTTGAATGCTAAAATGCTAATGGAGATGGCTCTAAAATTTAGTATAGTCTAGTTTCTCTATATGGAAGTGGATCCTTTTCTCATAGAAATGAGGAGTATTTATAGGAGAAATGGTCGAATCAATGGTCAGGATTGATTTGATCAATCAATGGATGAGAAGAAATGAGAGGAGATGGCATGGATCAAGGATTCTCATCAATGGATGAGAATGCAAGTCGAAAAAGATCAAGGATTTAATCAATGGCTCTCATTGATTCAAAGAAGCACACTTCCTAAAAATTAGGAAGTTCGTTACAAGAATATTCTATTTTGGAGGAGTTCAAATGGTGGAATATTCCAAGGGAATATTCCCTTGCAAGCGGGAGGGTGAGAGAAATTGGCTATTTAGATAATTAAAACAATGTTTTAATTGTGCAAGATGGGGGAAATTAAGATTATCATTAAATAATTAACTTATTTAATGAAAGGGGTGTTTAATGGCATTTAACTAAATAATAAAGATTATTTAATTAAATGAGAAGACATAAGCAATTTAATTAAATAATTTGCATTACCTAATTAAATAAGATGAAAGTTAGCGTGAAAGGGGATGAATTAGCCAAATTATATTTATCATTTGATTAATAGGAGAAAATGATAAATTTAGTTAAATAATGAAGATTATTTAATTAAACAATCAAAAAGAAGTGATTCAAGACGAAATGGCATTAGTAATCAAATTCAAATGTGCAATATCGGTCAGGACAAGTTTAAGTGTCTACATTTTTCCCCTCTTTGAAGCGAGGTACCTGTTACATTGGTTCAAAGACTGATGCTTTTTGGATCAATGTTGTCACTCAGATCAAAGTTTTTTAAAAAACTCTTGATTTTTTGAATTCCCCATTGTTGCCCCAGCGAAAAGAATTATGCTAGTATACTACCCCCTCAAGAGATCGAGCGGAAATTTTAATTTTTAGGTCGAGATTGTGACAAAGATTCAGGATCATTTCAACTTAGAGAGGATGTAAAGATACTTCTTTAGAAAGATCAGATATTTGATGTAGACAAATTTTATTATGGATAGACAATCATCAGCCATGGCTAACCTCATGTATATTTTGATATATATCGCATAGATTTGATACTTGGATAGAAATGTTAGTAGAGATAGAAGAATGAGAAGAATGAGATGGATATTGATTAACCCTTATTTTGAGATTGATTCAAAAGTCCAAAAAGTCTATGATTCTACGAGACTTTATTAGATATGATGATCAAATTGATGGTTTGCTTGTCTCAGGGATTGGGATACTTCATCATTTCATTCCTTATTTTTGATATAACACATAGATACGATGCATCAAGGTATCAATAACCAGGATGGCTTTGTATCTAGTGTGATAGACTTTGACTCTACAAACAGATAGGAGTATCCTTGCTCACACCTTACATACAAAAACCTTGTCAGAATGTAGTTTAGAAGTTTAGAACATTTTGAACCAAAGCATATGCAATAGTCAACAATTTATTGAAAATGACCTCCCTACACACAACAAAGCAAGTATTTTCCAAGGTTATTTTACAAGAACATCCAACAAGCATGTCAACAAATGAAAAATAATGATCAATGCCCCATTCCTTTCTCTCTAAATGTTTTTAACAAACATCATCAAGAGGTCCTCAGAATGGGTCAATAAGATAAATCATCAGAAAAGATTAAAATGAACAAATAGTCGATGTTATTCATATCTCTTGCCAAGGTGATTTAACTAAAATAATTTTTGATGATTATGTCCATTGTAGGAAGGATGCATCCTAGCACATGTTATCAGATGTTTTGATTAAGACTAATTGTTTGATAGGTTGTTGATACAAATGTTAACCAACTTGTTTACTCACAATCAAGACTTTAGATTCTTACATTCAGGTTTTTACTTTACGAATTTTCACACTTGTTTCCACTTGTTTTACCAAAGGTTGAAAGTGACGATCAATTTATTATGGGTGAAATTTTATTTCAGGTGAAATCAAAATGGGATGGGTGGTTTTGGAATTTTTGGAATATTTCAATGTTTTTAATGCTGCAATATTTTGAGGCTATTTTGGTCCTTTTGGTTGTATGTGAATATTTAGGTTTTTAGGATATTTGAGGTTGTTTAGAATTTTTTGAATGTTTTCCACTATTTTTGGTTTTTTAAGTTTTGACCAAGACCTAAGAGGGACTGACCTACGGCTTTGGGGTCTCATCAAAGATTAGCCTTTCCTAGGTTGTACACACAGAGACCGCGTAGTTTGACAACCATGTTTTTTATTTTTTGACTTTTTGACCTGTTTAGGGATTTTTATGTGATTTGGATGTTTTGGTGTTTTCAAGATATTTTGAATGTTTTGGATTTTTGATTAATTTTGCAAGTGTTTTTGGATTTTGACGATTTTACAACTATTTTTGGATTTTTGGATAAACGATACGTAGATCACAATGTCGATGTCATGTTATGAGATATAAGACATGGATCAAGAGTTATTTTGAAAACAAGAGTGCAAGAACCTGCTTGCAATGTCTAGCAATATTTCATAGGTCAATGGTAATGTATATGCAAAGAGTTCAATAGATTTTTATCATGCTAGATATGGACTATGGGACTTCATGAGACAAAATGGTAAAGACCTTGTAAAGAGCTTGTCATGAATAGAGTTGAAGTATATGTTGAACCTTTGTCAAGATCAAAATAAATTGGAAGATCTAGATAAGATGAATTGGATGGATGGAGGAGATATTGGATTTATCATGAATTGGATGAGATGCTTACATCTAAAAAGGATCATATAGATGCTTGATTCTACTCTATTTTCCAGGTTTTCATCATAGTACATGCCCAAAGCACCACCATGGTGATTTTTAGTGGAGGACAATTTTTTTTTACTATTTTCTCGATTTTTTTTGAGGTTTTATGCTCGTGTTGAACCACCTGGTGGTACTAATATAGATGAGACCATCATAATGTGGCAATAATATTTTTCTTGAAGAAGTTGCTTTGCTAAGATATGAGTACTTGAATGCAACTTTGGAGAACTTTGATCTACTTTGTTGATACCGGAATTAACCTTGTCTATGTGCGCACATCATGATAGAGTGCCTTCAAAACCCTTATGATGAAGGTAGTTTCCAACTCTCAGTCAATGCAAGAATTGGATATCATGAGTGGAGTGTACAATTGCATGTATGAAGGAATATGAGATAGATCGGTTGATAGCTTGGAACCTTTGATTCTCCAAACTTGGGAAGATGAGAAATGATGAGTAGATATAGTAGTTTTCATGAAATTAGGACCAACCACTTTATATACTTTGTTCATCACTTGAGAAGCCTTCTTTTGTATTTACAGACGTCTTTGATGGATACGTTTCCCTTTTTGACTAAATGCCCCATAGTTTCTTTGATGTAGTATGATTGGGATGATTTTCTTTTGTATTCTTTGGTATCCATTTGTATTTTCTTTGTCCTCTTTGCTTTAATGTTTCATTTTCTTTGATGATCTTCTCCTTGCTTTGATAGGAATCTTTCTTTTTGTGTTGGTCCCAATTCGTGTATGAGATGATCCAGGTGGATGATGATTCATGTGATATGGCTAGTTGTAGTGTTGACAACACTTTCATCATAAGGATCCTTCATGCACCCTTTTGTTGATGTTTGCATTAGAAAAAATTTCCCCTGGCTTTGTGAAGGTACTACTAACATGCTTTGATTCTATTGATTTCAAGATGTCATTAACAAGGCCTAATCCTTTGCCTTGATAATGTATCCTCTGATCAATGGCCACTAAATATAACTTATCATGAACACATGATATTGTTATGGGTTCTTGTTGTTCAGGAATATTAACTGTTTGCTCTAATTCCATGACATTTTTATTTGTTGATACCACTTTAGAAGATGTTGGTGTTGATTCAAAAGATGATGATGTACAATCACTGTAAGAATCAAGAATATCGATCGTTGCTTGCTCTTGTGTGGGGATATCAAGAGTGGTAGACCCTTGTTTTAGATGAAGAATGTCTATATGTCCCTTGGAAGGAAGCATCTCATGGGTGTAGGTGGATGTGTCTTTGAAAGTA
The DNA here is from genome assembly GCA_007258455.2 of Sequoia sempervirens. NCBI lineage: Eukaryota > Viridiplantae > Streptophyta > Pinopsida > Cupressales > Cupressaceae > Sequoia > Sequoia sempervirens. The sequence continues at coordinate 169,983 of VDFB02043146.1, forward strand.
TGGATAGATTGGAAGATGTTCATCAAGTCATGATAGCACTTTGGGGAAGTGAGTTCTCCCTCTTGACTCATGGTAGAGCAACTATCACTTCTATATTAGAGAATGTTATGTAGATCATGATAATTTTGTAGGGGAATGAGATCTTGATCTTGACTTGATTTTAACATACTTTTGTTATACTCAGAAGCCTCCTCTTGACATGACTCTTGAGTAGATGGTATATCATGGATAGAGGACTCTTTGCTAGTCTTGATATATTCAGATGAGGTGGTGGGGGGTTTTTTTTGCTTTAGAACTTCCTTGATGTGCTTTGGATTAGGTTCTTGACATGGATCAAGCTCAAAGGATCTTTGGATATCATGTAGATATAAGGGTGGTAGCTCTTGGCATATATTCTTTGCATTAGGTATAAGTGTTGGATTAAGGGTCTCTTGATCATCAACTAGTTTTGACTCAAGTGTTGGCTCAAAGGTATCTTGATCATTAATGTTTTCAAATGATGTTAATATGTCTTGAAAGGAACCACTGCTATTTTTTGGTGCAGGATGTTGATCATGTTTTGGAAAAGACTCTTGATGTATATATTTTTTCTCCTTATGTGAGGTATCTAGACATTGTCAATATGATCATCTAAGATTGAATCTTGATCATTATCATCAACAGTTATTGTTCCTTGATCAATGAGGTCTTGGATGAGGTTCTTGAGTTTGATACAATCTGACGTGTCATGACCTTTTGTGTTGTGGTGTTTGCAATCAGCATTATCATCATACCATGAGAACTTGAAGCTAGGTTCACCCCCATTTAATGACTCAGGAAGATTCATAAGTTTAGCATGGACTAGCTTGTTTAACATTGATTCGATTGGCTCCCCTAAAGGAGTGTATCCACGTTTGGTAGTGTTGTTGGATTTCAAGCTTTGTTGTGATTGAGGTGTTGGTTGATGTTGTGTTTGATATGCAATGTTTTGATGTACATCCATGTTTTGATGATCTTGAAGATGTTGTTGATGTAAATCAATGTTTTGATGATGTTTGTGGTGTTGTCGATATAAATCAATGTTTTGATTATTTTGATGAGGAATGTATTGATTTTGTGATGGCATGATGTTTTGACCTTGATAGTGATATTGTTGATGATTTTGTTGGATGATTTGTTGTTGAGGTATGAATGAATCCTTCCCAAATTTCCCCATGTATGGATTTAATGTGTTCAAGTCTGATATGTTTATGTTTGCGATGTATTGTTCTTGTGAACCAATGTTGTGATGAGAAAGACTCATGCTTGGATTTTTTGATTAGATATTGGTGTTCTAAAACCATAGGTTCATGCTTGTGTTTTGAACACCTAGACTTGTTGGATTTTGAACATTGTATAATGGGTCAATGTATCGGTTTGTGAAACTTGTTTGATCTACCATGTGACAAGATGTTCCAAAGTTTTGATTAGGCATACCCATATTTTTTGTGTCATTGGATTTTGTAGGATATGATGAACTTATGTATGGATTGTATGATGAAGTTGTAAAACTTATAGTATCAAACTCTTGTATTCCAAGGTTTTGTTGGTTTAGGTCACTCATAATAGATAAACTTTGGTTTTGTTCCATGTCTTTCTTGTGTTTTGATCTTGTTGCAAAAGTGAACCTCTAAGGTGTTTAGGACCAATGATGTGAATGGATGATGAAAGGATGGGTGATGTGGATGATAAAGAACTCTCAATTTTGGAAATCACTAGACTTTATGTTTGATGTTGGTGTTTTTGATGAGCATGCTAATGAACTTGGTAAATCCTAAGAGTAGACTTGTGACTTTAGGATAATTTTTTTTCAAAAGGATGTTTGCTAATCTAACTAAATGTATGAAAAAGGACTCATTTCCAATCATATAGCTAAACTAGGTGATGGTTGATGAAACCTTAAGTCTAGGAGGTTGTTGTGCCCAAAATTTAAAGTAGTTGGTGAGATGAGATGTTGAATGTTTTGATGTTAATGTGATGATTGATCCTAATGTTTGAACCTAAGAGAGACTTGTTAACAAGATTAAGGTGTTGAAATACATGTTTTTCTTGGAGTGTTTAAACCATAAGAGACCAATGTTTGTTTTGATGAACTTTGGTATGATGTTGGAAGTGTGAACAACCTAAGTATACCTTTCCTTGTTTGCTTTTGGTGTTGTTTAGAAGACAAAATATTTTGAACATAGGACAAAGGTGTACCTGCTTTGTGGGTTCAATTGATTTAAACTTTGATTAAATGAGATTACTTTTACCACATGGAATGTCTTGATTATGTTTGACTCTAAATGTCTATAACTAAGCAAATTTCTTTCCACAAAGCTCAAAATTGTGAAAATTAAGATGCTAAAGTCATAGTCCCTTAGGTTAAAATTGGAATAATGTGGATTGAGATATAATCCCAAATATTATGAAGCCTCAAAGATATTGTTTTAAAAAAAAACAAGATATCCTTAAGGACATGCAATAATATAGAGCTTTTCAAAGGTACTCACACTAACCAAAGGGTTTGAAATTTTGATGATGATGTTCAATGTTTGTTTTGAGTTCTTTTTAAATCAAGCAATGTGTCAAACTAACTCAAAAGGTGATGGAGATATTTCACAATTCTTCTTCCACAATACTTATTAGTTTGGCTTAACAAAATCAGTCACTTTAACAAGCTAGAGGAATATAGGTACGCCACTTCTTAGTAGGCTTACCTCACCCCCGAAGGAATAATTTTAAATCCAAAATTATAGAGGGGTCAAATAGGCCATGGCAAGGAAATGTACCATCTTTTCACACCTAGCTTTGTACAAGAGAATGAACTCTTAAGATTTATGCCTCAACTATAAATCAGATGTGATAAGTAACTTCTAGGAGTGGTGTGCCTCCCATGCACTACCTCAAAGAATGTTTCAGAAAACTTGGTTGGCCTCTAGATAAAGGTGTTTAATGACAGCCATGAACATAGGGGGTGTAAAACATATGTAAGTCCTGCTCAACTCATTACATTCAAATGAGGATTAGGCATTATCATGCTACCATGCCCCCAATCCATACTAAATAAACTAATATTTAGCTATTTAAGTCAAACTCCCAATGAAATACTTGAAAACATTGAATAAAGAAGCCATTAAACATAAAAAAAGAAGAAATGCTTAAAGGAAACCAATATAATGTCTCAAAACTCATCCCATTGGGGGATTGGTGCTGCATTGATATGGAATGTCAGCCCTTTCCCAACCCCTTAGTTGAAACAAGCTTTTAAATGGATTCCATTGATGAAGATTGATGAAAATGGATGAAATATAAGCTAAAATGGATACAAAGCTAAGCTAGAATGATGCTAAATGCTAAAATGCTAATGGAGATGGCTCTAAAATTCAGTATAATCTAGTTTCTCTAAATGGAAGTGGATCCTTTTCTCATAGAAATGAGGAGTATTTATAGGAGAAATGGTTGAATCAATGGTCATGATTGATTTGATCAATCAATGGATGAGAAGCAATGGGAGGAGATGGCATGGATCAAGGGTTCTCATCAATGGATGAGAATGCAAGTTGACAAGGATCAAGGATTTAATAAATGGCTCTCATTGATTCAAAGAAGCACACTTCCTAAAAATTAGGAAGTTTGTTACAAGAATATTCCATTTTGGAGGAGTTCAAATGGAGGAATATTTTTGGGGAATATTCCCTTGCAAGTGGGAGGGTGAGAGAAATAAGCTATTTAGATAATTAAAACAATGTTTTAATTGTGCAAGATGGAGGAAATTAGGATTAACATTAAATATTTAACTTATTTAATGAAAAGGGGGGTTTAATGACATTTAACTAAATAATAAAGATTATTCAATTAAATGAGAAGACATAAGCAATTTAATTAAATAATTCACATTACCTAATTAAATAAGATGAAAGTTAGGCCCGTTAAGGGGCTTGGTTGGGTTAATCTGACTCAATCATCTCTAGAGGTGGATAAATGGGAGAAACCAAAGGAAGGTTGGTGGAAGGTAAACTTTGATGGGGCTTCAAAAGGAAACCCAGGTCCATCAGGGGCTGGTAGTATTGTTCATGATTGGAATGGGAATGTGCTGGCCATAGGTGCAATGAGACTGAAGGAAGGAACTAACAATGTAGTTGAAGTAGTAGTAGCCTTAATGGCAATTAAGTTAGCCAGAAAGTTAGGGGCAATAAGGATTCATTTGGAGGGTGAATCCTTGATAATCATCCAAGCAATAATAAAAGGAGGAATTGATGCTTGGCATTTACAGAGAGTGATCAGGAAAATCATTGAAGAATTAGCTCCTTTTGAGGACTATAAGGTTAGTCATATTAGGAGAACTGGGAATATGGAAGCAGATACCCTCTCAAAAAGGGCTCTATCTTTTGTAGAGGTGGATGAATTTAGAATTGAAGATTTTAGTGGAATTACTTTGGAGGATTTTTGTTCAATGCATTTAATACAAGAAGGGATAAACATTAGCAAGTAGAGGATTGAGTGTGAAATTCCTGAAGGACGTGAAGCATTGATGAAGGTAGTGTTGTCGGCGTTAGACTTACGTTCAACATTAATGGAGATGGTTGGTAATTTGATGTGTATTAAAGATACACATTTCATTTCCTTTGATGCTTCTTGGTGTGTGGTAGCAAGGAATGTATCTGGTCTGCGGTGTGAGGCAGCTTGGAAGATAGCATATCAAAGAAGAAATACAGGCCAATTTCACACTAAATTTAAGGAGGAAATTGGATCCCTTTGTTGGCAAAGCAACCGTGAAAAAGTAAAGAGGATTATTTCTTTTCAAGGATGTGCAGGTGGCACAATTTGTGAAAGTAATTTTGGGAAATGGCTTTGAATATTTGAAGCATAGATATCGGACTAATATGGATATATACTCATTGATCATGGCTTGGGGGCTGGACTTAGGAGAGTCGGTGGAGGACGTGAGGAAAGTAATGAAAGTGTCGATGCATAATGATTTCTTAGTGGACATGGAAAACATCTTGGAAAGGGATATACTAGGAGAGGGATTTGTTATGGGTGAAGGCATGGAAGGTGGGGACCCAGAAGTAGCAGAGTTAAACTGTTTATTTATCAGGTGGCCAAAAGGACGCACCAAAGCCATGTGGAGAGAAGGAGTGGAACGGGGGTGGAAAGTGCTCAAACTTTGTGTCAAATTAATGGAGTTCGAGGAGGTCATAGAGGGACTCAAAGACGTCGCCAGAGTGGAGTTGCGAGAGAAGAAGGGTCTGTGCCCGAGGAAGAAGCTAAAGCCGATTATGGAGATTTCTTCATTGGAGTTGGGCAACACTTCTAAGGCTTCTGCATAAACAAAAAGCTTAAATTTTGTTTAGTTTATTGTATTTACTCTAGCTTTTGATACGTGCTTATGGGGTTAAGCCCTATTTTTGAATAGAAATTGTAAACAGCTTGGGGTATGGGTAATAGTTGGTAGGGTAGTTAATAGGCGGATATGGTAGTGGGTTTTTTGCTTCGTTGGAAACTGTGTTAGCTTATCATAAATTTTTTGGAAGTTGTTGGATGGACTCAAATCTGAAGTTTTTGTAAATTTTGCTTTATCTTTAATAAAATAAAATATTATCACCAATCAAAAAAACAAGATGAAAGTGCGAAAGGGGATGAATTAGCCAAATAATATTGATCATTTGATTAATAGGAGAAAATGATAAATTTAGTTGAATAATAAAGATTATTTAATTAAATGGTCGAAAAGAAGTGGTTTAGGATGAAATGGCATTAGTAATCAAATTCAGATGTCCAATATTAGTAAGGAAAATTTTAAGTGAACCTAACATGGCCTCATAGTCAAGACTCATCATTAGTGCATACATTGCTCCCTAAGTTGCACTTAAATGGGATGTTAGTTTAAATAGTCATTATTTACCTAGTTAGCTAATCACCTTTCTAGGATTGACCTTTTCACATATATAGCTTAAGTTTACTTAGGTTTATTTTTCTTTTCTCTCACTTCATAAAATTAAGACATGTATCCTCATCACTTGAGACACCTATTATTACTTTCTCACACACTTCTCAAGCGAGCTCACAAGTGTTCCATACTTGGAGGGATAGTCAGTCATTGTCTCCTACCTATATATGTAAGAATTTCTCATTTTACTATACACTCTCATTTTGTATATTGATAGATGTTCTATAGTGTTTATTTTATTCACTTGTGGAAGTTTGTTTCATACTCTTTGATCTTGCCATTATCCAACTTAAGCTATAAGTGTGAAAAGGTCAATCCTAGAAAGGTGATTAGCTAACTAGGTAAATAATGATTCTATTTACACTAATAGATTAAACTCATCATTAAACTCTATTTTACAGATCTTTAACAGTTATAGAACTTAAACATAAATATCATGCATACCACAACATAGTGATTTATGTGGGAAAAACCCTTTCGGGAGAAAAACAAAACACTCTAAAAGTTGCCCAATATATTATTCAAAAATCACAAAGATTACAATATACTTGTAGAGCAAGCTTCTTAGAGGAGTATCACCACCAGTTATCTAGAGACAATACGATCGCTATCAGACTCTCATACATCACTGTCTCCAAACTTAGTACAAGATTACCTTCTAGGTCAAGACAAACCAACACAATATCTACCATTAGATCTGTGAATGGAGATTGTAGACCTGCACAAACACAACAAACAATCACACAATTAGATCAATAGATCAATATGCAAGTTTAAATCCACATTCCCCATAGAATTCATTTACAATGCACAAAATAGGAAATAAATGAAGAACACAACAAAGAAAGCTATTAAATCCTATTCGAGCATGCAAACTCTCAATCCCATGGGGGAATTGGTGTCATTTTGATGTGGAAAATGGCCCTTTCCCAATCCCTTGTAAGCTTTGTGATGACTTGATGAAGATTTGATGGTGATTGAATCTCTTTGACCAAATTTTGATAACCTAGCTATGAAACCATAAAAACTATGAACACTTGATGAAATGGATGAAATTAGCTCTAAATATGAAGATGGTGATTTTGCAATGAAGTTGTGGATCCAAAATGCAAAGGAAATCCTTCTATAATTTATATATGAGAATGTTGGAGAATGAGGAAAAAAGAATGAATGTAGGACAAAAGACCAACCAATAACATTAAGCCACTTGTCACCATGTGAGTGGAAAAAGGTGGAGCACATTTTGATGAATGTGCCAATGAATGATATTAGGTGGAATTTCAAATTTATGAAATGACATGTTGGAGGGAGAAAGAAATGACTTAAATGCCAATTGGCTCAATGCACAAGGACATGTAAGAGATATTGAATGCCTTGTTAGAAGGACAAATCCCTTTGGATGGATTTTCAAACTTGGAGGAATATTCCCTTTTGATGCCATGTTGAGAGAAATTAGAAGATTTATTAAATCAAAAGAAATGATTTTTTGAGCAAGTGGAAAAATCTAGAGGATTTAGGGGATTAACATTAATTTAATCAAGATTTGATTAAATTAAAAGGAGATTAGTTGATGTGACAATTTGATTTATATTTTTGGATTGATTTAGATCAAAGTTGAGAGGAATATGAATTTAGACTTAATTAAATAAAGATTTTGATTTATTTAATTAATAGGAGATGATGTTAGATTAAATTAAATAAAGATTGATTTAATTTAATAGAATGACTTTAGAAATTTAATTAAATAAAATGGATTATTTAATTAAATAGAGACTTGGGGTTAATTAAATAACATTGATTTATTCAATTAACAGGAGATGATGACTTAATTAGATAAAAATTGATTTATTTAATTAAGGGATGAAATATGATGAATTTAATCAAATACAAACTATATGATTAAACGATTAGCAAAGGGGATCATTCGAGATGAAGCGGTGTTAGTAATTAGGATCAAGTGTGAGTGGTACATTTTTCGTGTCTACGAGATCTAAAACCTAATAATGAACGGTCTAGATTTACAATATATCATTATTTAATATATGTCAACCATTTAAGAGTTTTTGTTAAAACGCTTACATTTCGCTCTCGTCCTCCCAATGTATACAACTATCAGTGTAACTAGGAAATATATATATATCCTATCAACAGTAAACCTTATATAATTGTAAGGTTGAGACACATTTTCCCAAAAAATCTCCCACTTGTCTAACACCTTACATGAGAAACATGAGGGAGTAAATATTGTGTCTTAATTACTAGGGGCCGAAAGGCCTATAGTCTCTTAACACCATCTTAACTTCTTTGTGCTCACAGGCTTAGTTAAAGAATCAACAACATTCATCAAAGTCTCTACCTTAACCAACTTCACCCTGTCATCTAAAACCATATCTCTGACAAAATGATACTATACATCAATGTGCTTGGTCCTAGCATGAAATGTCAGGTTCTTGGCTAGACATATCACACTCTAACTATTGTAATAAATTGTAACTACACCTTGTTTTATTCCAATATTTGAACACAATCTCTTAATCCAAATGGCTTCTTTAGAAACATGAGTAGCTTCCATATACTCTGCTTTAGTAGTGGAAAAAGCAACCACATACTTTCACTTACTCATCCAAATAATAACACCAACAAATAAAGTAAACACATAAGCAAGTTGGTGGATCGTCTGCTATCAATATCACCTACCCAGTCTGAATCATAGCCATGAATATCAAGGGAAATCTCACCTTCAACCATATTACGATGATAAAACAAGGAATACTCAGAGGTACCACATAAATATTTGAAGACTCTTTTAACTGAATCCCAATGAACTCTACCAAGATTAGGTATATATCTAGAAAGAACTCTCGCTACTTGGGCAATGTCTGGTCTAGTACAAACCATATCATAGATTAAACTTCCAATGGCACTCTGATAAGGTACTTTTCTCATGTCTTCCATCTCTATTAGAGATGTTGGACAATCTAAAATAGATATCTTTGTTCCAACTAAAAAGGGAACACACAATGGTCTATAGTCCTGCATGTTAAATATCTATAAAATTGAATTGACAAACTTACTTTGGCCAAGCCATAACTTTTTGTTCACTCTATCTCTTTTAATTTTTATCCCAAGAATACCAAGGTCTTTCATTTCAAATTTAGTAGCAAGTTGAGATTTCAGTTTTGAGATCATACATTTCCATTTGCCAATAAATAACATATCATCAACAAATAATGCAATAAACAAGAAATGATCACCATTAGTTTTATAATAAACACAATTATGTGATTTAGAATGCTCAAATCTCAAACTCAACACATATGTATCAAATTTATGGTACCACATCCTAGGACTCTATTTTAGGCCATACAAATATTTGTTCAATTTGCAAACCAAATTACTTTTACCTTTCACCATGTAGTGCTTTAGCCGTGTAATATAAATATCCTCCTCCAAGTCACCATGAAGAAAAGAAATTTTCACATCCATTTGCTCAACCTCTAAATCATAAGCAACAACAATAGAAAGCAAAAATCTAATGGATGTCATTTTTGCAACAAGAGAAATATCTCACCATAATCAACACCATCAACTTGAGAGTAACCTTTCATAACCAACCTTGCTTTATACTTCTCAATACCTCCATCTGAACCAATATTTTTCTTGAACACCCATTTGTGATCCGGTGGACATTTTTCAGTGAAAATTGAAGTGTCTCATTTTTCTCCAAAATTTGCACCATCAGAAAGAGCTCAGCGTCCTGATTCCAACGCAACTCGAACGGAGCGAAAAGGAGTCTGTTTGCACGAGTTATAGCCAGTCAAACCTTCGGTCAAACTAGAATCAGGGGCATCTAGAAGGCAAAAAAATGATGTCGTGAAAATTTTTCAAAGTCAACATCATCGTGAAGAGCTTGTCACAAGCTTTCCAACGCAACTCGTTTCGTCGAAATCCGACATCGTAGGCGCAAGATATCGTCAGTCAAAGATCGTGCTATGAAGGGTTGACTTTGACCGTACGGATGCTAACATCAGCATTCCGTACTATACGGACTGTGAAGTGGCCGAATCAGAATTCAGCACGTGGCATCTTTGTCAACGTTGTACGGAACCAATTGGATGGCGACATGTGTCCATCCGTACGGGGACGTGGCATCTCGTATTCGTCAGCGTACAAGTGTCAGTCCAAGTGGCGGACCAGTCAGCATAGACGTGGCAGTCCAGTCAACAGTTTGGGTGAATCAGAATTTGACACATGGTGTGATGAGTTGGCAGAAGGTACAGTCCAGTCAGCAACACGTCAGTAGCATCAGCGAATTGTTCTCAGACACGTGGCATCCGGTCAGATCCGAGTCACCGTGCCACGTTGGTTCCACGTCGGCGCCCAGTGGCAGACACATCGACAGCTTAGTCAGCTCATAGTCAGCAAGCCACGTCATATTACACATCACCTCCACGTCGGCAGTGAGTCGGCATACACATCAGCTTTGTCAGGGAATTAAATCTGTCCACGTGGCGTCTCAATCCTTGGTCGGCGTTGGTTGTATTTGTTGCAAAAGATTTTGCCGGCCCGCGTGGGATTTGAAACCGGGACCTCCCACATGCGAGGAATCCGGGCCGCCGTTACACCAGACAGCACGTGGTTAACTATTTATAAATGCCGGTTTCTTTTGTTATGCTTTCGGTTCGAAATTTGTTTTCAAAAATGAACGGCGGGAGTGGAACCCGGAACCGCCCGTATAACAAAATTAACCTCCACCAATAGGCCGTCGAATGTCTTCAAGCATATAAGGGGCATCGGTTGTATTTGTGGGGTTTTTGAAAACCGAATGGCTTAAAATAAAAGAAATTCCTCTAAATTGTTAAACAATAATCCTTTTAAAGGATTAAATCAAAACCACCTTAAACTGTGAAAGCCCGAGAAAGGCTTAAAAACAAGATTTATTTAAATTTTTGAGGGGTGGTTATGTTATTAGGGGAGGATTTTTAAATATTTTTACTAAGTAAAAAATATTTTTATGTATTTTGGAGAGATAAGGTGGATTTGGAAAATATTTTGTAAATCAATTGGTTAGTAACCAATTTGATCCAATTTTTTGTATTTAAAGGGGTGCGAGGTTAGAGTGATTATTCAAGTTTTTTTTCAGGTGATGAAGTCCTAATGCTGAGGCGTCAAAAGAGAGATCTTGTTGGAGAATTCTTCAGATCATTCTTGCATATCAGAGCGCTGTTATGTTGCCGAAGTGCTTGGAGAATGATTGTGGTGCTTTGTAATTGATTTTGGAGTTAATCGGATCGGTCTCTCTATTGGAGTGGACCCGGAGACGTAGTCACTTTCGTGACGAACTCCGTTATCAACTGTTTGCACTTCTCTTCTTCTCTCTCTTTCTGTCTCTCATTTCCTTCCTTTCTGTTATAATCACCTTGTTAATACTTTCATTATGTTATTTCCTTAAGTTAATTTCTATTTAATTAACTTGAAATAATCATTGTAAAAGCATTGTAAAAGTTAAGCATTTAAATACTGCAATCTAGTCTAGATCCTATACAGATCAATTTGCAACCAACAAGTTTTAATCCTTCAAGCAATGGTACAAGATCCCATGTATTGTTCTTTTTCAAAGATGTTATTTCTTCATCCATAGCAATCTTCCAAGATTTTGCATCATTCATACCTAATGCCTCTTCTATAGATTTGGGTTCATCCATGTTAGTATTCAAAGCAAAAATATATATCCAATCATCAGATGAATACCTTTCAGGTGATTGTCTATGCCTTGTAGACTTATGAACAGGTTGAGTTGGAGGTTCCTCCTCCTCTTCTGAGAATTCAGAGCTAGATGAGCTCTCCTCAACTTTTTGTCTATCCATGGGCCTCAATTCAACTTTCTCAGGTGTAGAGGGAAATTGAATCACATCTTCCTGTTTACTTTGTTCTAGCTGCAATGTAACAAAAGAAGGCTTAATTTCTCTAAAAATAACACTTCTACTATATATTACCTTTTATGCAACAAGATCCCAAAGCTTGTATCCTTTCACACCATAACTGTATTTGATGAAAATGCATTTCATAGCCTTGTTCTCCAACTTTGTTTGCTGAAATCCTTTGGAACATGTGCATATGCCTCACAACCAAAAACTCTAAGATGTCTTAATGAAGGCTTGCGACCTGACCATGTCTCTAAAGGTGTCATATCAACAAGAGCTGATGTAGGAGACATGTTAATCAGGTAACAAGCAGTGGCAACAACTTCAGCCTAAAACCTTTGTTCTAGGCCAACACTACTCAACATACTCCTAGCCTTCTCCATCAATGTCCCGCTCATTCTTTCTGCAACTCCATTTTGTTGTGGAGAATACAAAGTTGTCTTTTTTCTATGAATACCACAATCTTTACAAAATCTATCAAAATCATTAGAACAAAATTCACCACCATTATTAGTCCTCAAACATTTTTTTCTTTCTAGTTTGCAACTCAACCATTGCTTTAAATTCTTTAAATCAACTAAAAACTTTAGATTTACTCTTTAAAAAGTATACCCATGTCCTACTATAATCATCAATAAATGAAAAATAATATGTGAATTTTCCAATTGAATGAACATCTACAGGACCAAACACATCAGAATGAATAAGATCCAATACACCACAAGATTTATGAGAACTCGAGTAAAACTAAATGCGGTTATTTTCCATAAATGTAATGCTCAAATTCAAATTCAAGATTACAATCAGACAAACCTTCAACAGGGTTTTTATTTTTCAAGATCCTTAGACCATTCTCTCCAATGTGGCCAAGTCTCTAGTGCCATAACATAGTTTTCTCTGCAGGTAACTTTGATTCATAAGATAGAGCACCCTTGGGTACTCTTAAGCCATGACCATCTATTGAAGGTGAAACCCTTACCTCTTCCAATGGAGTAGCCACAAACTTGCTTTTCACAAAAGTACTATTGCACTCAATAGTGCATGCATCAAGCCTATATAATGTGCCATATTTGACACCTCTAGCAATCACCATAGCAGATCTAGAACCATCTTACATCTTGCATTATAAAATACTACATGCACACCCACATCTATTAGTTTGCTCACAGATAAAAATTTTTGTGTTAATCCAAGGATATGCAACACACCATTAATCATTTTTATTCTACCATCAGGAAATCTGATTTTAAATTTACCACGACCACCAATATTTAAATAAGAATCATCACCCAAGTACACCTTACTTCCATCAAATTCTTCATATTCAGAAAACCAATCTCTATTAAAGGTCATATGGAAAGATGCACCCGAGTCAATTAACCATGCATCATTACCTACGTGAGTTACCAAAGTTGCAATGAATGCATCACCATCTTCCTTCTTGAACTCAAAACCAAAATCAAATCTCTTCTTTTTTTTCTTCTTTTCTTCTTTGTAGTCCTTACGAACATGTCCAGGTTTACCATAGTTCCAACAAATAACTTTGGACTTTCCAAGAGATTTAGATCTCCCCTTGGGATTAGATTTTTTGCATTTCTCATTCTTCTTGCCTTTTTCCTTAGGTCTTCCATGAACATTTAGGGCCTCCTTGGCACTGATGGATACCTTCCTCCTCATCTCTTCAGAAATCAAATAACCCACCACATCTTCAGTCTTTAAACTAATAGAAGTACTCCCAATAGCCATAATAAGAGAATCCAATGAATCAAGAAAAGAACAAAGTGAGATTTGACATTTCTCTTCCTCATCCATTTTGACACCAACTAATGCCAATTGAGCCACCAACATATTGAATACTTCTAGGTGGTCTATGATTTGTCCACCCTCTTCCATTCTCATGGAATGCAATTTCTTCCTCAAGAAAATCTTGTTCACTAAAAATTTGGCTTGATACGTCTCACCAAGATTCTTCCATAGTTTATGTGTAGAGGTCTCTTCATGGACATTGATTAAAATAGAGTCTTCCAAGAAAAATTTGATTAGACCCTTAGCTTTATGGTCCATAACATCATATTGAGCAACCTAAGTAGGATCTGCAAGCCTTGAAACATTCTCATCAATAACATCCCACAGATCTCGATCTATCAACAAATCCTCCATCTTTAGCTTCCACATTTCAAAATTATTTCTAGAAAATTTATCCACCTCTATTCTCCCTGATCAACTTTCCATCTAAAAATTCCTACAACAAGATCACAAAGTATCTTTTGCACAATCTCACACTCAAATTTGGATTAGTTCAATAAACCTAACAATCCACAACTGAAACCAAAGGTGATTAGGCTCTGATACCATTTGTAAGGAAGCTAAGGTAGTGGAACAACTTCCTACACTAATCTTGAGAGGAAAACCCTTAAATAGAAACTTTAAAATTACAAAAAATTAAATAGAAATAAACATAAATATCATGCATACCACAACACAATGATTTAGTGGGGAAAACCCTTTCGAGAGAAAAATCCCACACTCCAAAAGCCATCCAATATATTATTCATAAATCACAAAGATCAAACAATATACTTGCAGAGCAAACTTCTCACATGAGTATCACCACTAGAGATCTAGAGACAACATGACCACTATCAGACTCTTAGAATACATCACCAACTCCAAATGTAGTACAACGCCCTCATAAAATAGGATTACCTTCTAGGGAAAGATAGGCCAATAAAATATATACCATTAGATCTAAAGCCTAATAATGAATGGTCCAAATTTACAATGTATCATTATTTAATGTATGTCAGCTATTTAAGAGATTTTCTTAAAACATTCACATTTCGCTCTCGTGCTCCCAATGTATACACCTATCGGTGTAAGTTCTAGTATATATATATCCTATCAACAATAAACCTTATATAATTGCAAGGTTGAGACACATTTCCCAATAGAATGAACCTCAAGAATCTTCAAGGAAAATAAGAGTTCTCAAAGGTTTCCAAAGGTACTCAAAAATCATGATAATACAATGAGAGTTGAGTGCTATATAGGAGAAACCCTAAATGTTAAAGAGATTAGGTTATGACAAGTGTCAACATCTCATGTAATAAAATAGGAAATCTAATAATAACTCCCTAGTTAACATAGTAAATCACTCATAAGTTTAGCTTAAGTGCATGTGAATAAATTAGGCTAATACTTAATTAAAGATTAATTAATCATTAGCTAATGCATGATTACTCTAACAAGTATTTCAGTTGTTGTAAGCATCTAAGAGATAATATAGTGCATCATATACCATTTAAATATTACTATAAGCCATGAGAATAGTCTTAACATTACAATGCACAACTTATTTAGTAAATATCCCAAGATCAATTGGCCTATTAAGATTGTATATTTTTATCAACCAACCCATCGAAGTCACTAAAGTGTAACTTATAATTGACTTATTATTGGTAGGGTAAGTAGCGGAATATAGTTTTAGAATAGTAGTACAACTCACTATAAACCACCACAAAGAGGATGTGGAACACAAGGACGACCAAGTCCCATAGGAAAAATTTATTTTGTAAGGGACATGTCCCTAATTGTACATATATGTATAAATAGGAAGATCTTTCATAAGCAAGTAAGTTGTAAAAAGGATATTGTAAAAAAGGAAGAGAGAAATATAGAATGTAATCAAAGATAAGATGAACAAAGTAATATAATACAATATATATATATATATATATATATATATATATATATATATATATATATATTATATATATATATATCCAAGATTTATGAATGTCGTATATTTATGTGTACCCTATGATGAGGTTGTTATCTCTTACTCTTATAAATAACATAGTATAACTACCACATTATATCTCAAACTCTGATCCTTCTGCTATTGTTGTTACCGAGGTATAAGTGCAACTTATAAACAATTTCTTGGGCTAAAAAAATTGGTCTATGACCCAATTTTATTGCTAAAAATTATATAATTTCAATTCATAATTTAAAATATATATGTAGATAAGTGATAGGCACCACCTATACTCATAAATCTTGCAAGGAAGCATTATTGACTAATCACAAGTCAACAACTATCTTTTCTGCTTCACTCCACATGGAATTATTTTATTTTATCCTATAGAGATGCATGTTAGTGAAGGGTCCCACATAGTAATTATTTGACCAATATAAATCAGTCATGTCATGTGCTATGTGTCTTTCATATAATGCAATAATTTATCTTTATCCCATTGAGTGCCAACAAATAATCAATGACCAAAGACATTTTTCCTTCAAGATATATTACTTTGATGATGTCTATATATTCAAAAAGTACATCACTTTGATCTATAAATATACCATAATTAACAATATTGTGAAAAATAGATGTAGAAATCCATGATTCACACTAACTTCAAAATATTTATCAAGCTTCCAAATAGAAACAAATGGTATCAAAACTAGTGTTGCAACAAAAATCGTGGCATCAATTCATCCATTCTTATACAATTAAACAATAAAATAATTCTCATACAATCACACTTATTCCATATGAACCAACCATGTTGTGCCAAGTGTACTTGGTATCACATGAAATTGCACCTTGCTGAGCACGTAGCTCGACATTCCATTGACGCAATGGAAACGACCTCAAGGCGTGGGATCTTGCACAAATAAGGTCAAATATTTAGAGAAGGCCAGCTTTCTTTTTCAATCTCAATGCTATTTGTTGGTCCAACCCAACACATAAAAACCTACCACTAACAACTAACAAGGGAAAACAGTTAGAAAGGATGCGCAAAGGGAAAAGTGGAGGTGACACACCAAGATGGAAATGGTCACTTCTTCCTGACCAAGATTGCACAACACATCATTGAAGAGGGACAATGGGATATTCAAAAATCTCTATTTGGTTGATTCTCAGAGGCATACAAGAAGGTTAGGGTTTGACAAGGCATTGGAAGGAAAGCAAGGTTTCTTAAACCAACAACTGCAAACCATTAAACACAAACATAAATGCATGAAAATACCATAAACACTCATAAATGAAGGTAATGACTTACACAAACATAAAAGAGCTGAGAAGAGGAAAATTGACCATTTCATTGATGCAAAGGCGAAAGGCCAATCTTTACAATTGCAAAGATGTGAAATACAATGCAAAAGAAAAACCTTAGAGGAGCCAGAAGAAGAAGAACCCCTTTAATGCATACAAGTGTTCCTTTTATAGTTTAAGAATAAATTAGATGAATACATTAAAAGACTAACCCTATCCCAGCTAGGGTTACAAATCTAATCATGAGGCATGAGATTTACTCCAAAAATCATGCCTAGAACAAGAATGGAGTGAAAGAAAGGAGCCCCCGTAAAAACTGTGACTAGGGAATATACTAGAGTGCAAAGTCAACAAGATAAATTGAATGATCATGAGTGCCCATACCTGTTGTGATAAATTACGCCAAAAGAATCCTGGAGAAGAACAAACTTGCACACCATCTATTTTTCCATAAAGATTTGCAAGAAAAAATGGTCCAAAATCCCCATGAAATCCGTGATTTAGGGCATGGAATGGTCAGAGAGGACGAGCATCAACCATAAATGGGAATGGTTCCCACAAATCCACTAGGAGAAGTCACCAAGATGCATTAATGTTGTCCTTCAACACTAAAAGGTCAAACCTGGCCGCTGGGAAGTAGATGCGCATTAATGGTGTCTAGTGAAGAAAACACACCAATCTATGTATTGTCAGGGCGTTGTGCCTGAAAATTCACCTTTACAAGCCTTGGAAATAAATGGTGAAAACCTCTGAAAATGATCTTATTAAAATGTTAAAGGGAAAAGCATCAAGGTCCCATTGACATCCACCTATTCCTTCAATGCGGAAAATTTTCTTCCATTGGAATGTCAAAGGGAACACAAAAATGGTCTCGCCGACATTGCATTCTCTCTTCAATATATCTCCATCGGAATATCAGAGGGACCACAAAATAGGTCTCATTAACATTGCATCGTTCCTTTGACGAGGGGCCTTCGGAGATCAAACCTCAGGAGTCGAGCGTTGGGCGTCACACTTACCACATACTGGAAAGAAGGAACAAGGAAAGCACAAAGAAGAAATAAGTGCAAAGAAGAAGGAAGTGTTGAGCTTCAGACCTCAGAATGTTGAAGGTCGGAGGTCGAGAGAGAGGCTTACCTTCGAAAGTCATAGGTAAGGAGGAAGCCCTACCCCCAAAGCCCAAAAACATGACACTTAGTCATATTCAGAGAAAACTAGGAAAATGAGAAGGGAAGAAGAAAGTGAAAGGTGAGATTTCAGAGGTTGGACCTCAGACTGTCGGAGGTCAAAGGTCGGATCAAAGGCTTACCTCTTACCTAAATAAGGTAAGAGGTAAGATGTAGGAGTGAATGTTGAAGGTCGTGGGCCGAAGGTTGAAGGAGAAAAGTGTAAGGATGGAAGAGGAAAGGCAAGAGGGAAGAGGGAAGGCCAAAAGGAAAAGACCAAAAGGGGAAGAGGGAGAAATGGAAGGAGGAAGAGATCAGGGAAGAAGTAAAGGGTAAGGTAGAAAGGAAAAACCCAAAACACTTAGAAGAAAAGGGGGAAGGGAGAGATGGAGAAATGCAAGGAAGATAAGCAAGTAAGAAAGTAAGCAACATCCTGAGAGCCCAAAAACATGACACTTGGCCAATTTTAGGAACGCCCAAGGAAAAATTATGCAAGAGGCCCATGGAAAATAACTCAGATCAGATATTAGTGATGGGTCATCTAAGGGTAGCATGAAATGACAACATTTTAGCCACTTTTGCAGGATGATTTCCTACTAATCATGGAGTCTAGAAGCCTTAATGATCCATTGGGAATGGGGTCATGAGGGTAAACTTCAATAGTTGGGCCTTCTCAGAGCAAAATAGAACATGTGCAACTGCACTTGGAGGAAAGCACAGAAACTAAGAGCATACATTCCCTTAAGGAGAATGTAGGGTGTGCAAATGCACTTCATGGAAAGTACAAATATTTACAATATATATATATGAAACTAACAAAAAGAAAAGAATGGAAGCTTTCCTTTGTTGAATATGAACCTTTTGAAGGAGCTTATCTCCCTCAAACCATAGTTGCAGACCTCACCCAACTGCAACCACTAAAAATTGCTGCCCACATGCATATAACTACACAAAATGCTTGCAAGATGAAGGATTGCTTCATTGTAATTTTTTTAATTGCAAGGGAACCATATGATGCAAGTGTTAGATTCATCTAACATTGGTGTATTAATTGAACATACAGTAGCAGGGGTGAACCTTGAAGCAAGTCAACATCCAAGAATAAAACTTTTGTAGAGGGAAGAGAACTCTCCTCACAAAAGGATAGGCCAATGTCACCATCGTTGACCTCCCCAATGTATGAGCTAAAACAAAAAGAGAATGTTTCCAGCTCACATGGTGATGTAAAATATCCCAAATCTGATTTTTGATCCACACAAGAAAACTCTTCTTCATGCACCTCAAATGAGAAACTTTGAAGCATAGACATACTATCAAATTGAGCAATAGGAGCATCACTCTCTAAAAAAATATGTGGTTACCCAATAACTATAAAATCATTTGCATTGATGCACACTTCATCAACACAAACCTCAAATTTTTGAGACACTTCAAGTGAAGAACTAAATTCTTCAAGCTTTGTCTCTTTGTTTTAATTATTTCTTGGCAACAAGCTGCAACAAAATCAGACTCGTGGCATGTAATGGTTGCCATGTCCTTAGCTATTTATTTACTCCTGTGTTGCTTCCCACAAAGATCCTCTTCTAGGGGGGGTGATTTGATGTTTAAACTTGAACAAAAGCTTTCTATAACATCCCAAAAGAGGTCCTCAACCTTAGAATTGCAAACCTCAACAGATTGGGGATCTTCATCCAAAATAATAGGGGGTAAACACATCTGCTACTACTTCTCCAAAACCATGGAGTTTTCTTCATCCATCAATCCAAGACCAAGTTGTGCAAAGGCTTCAACAAATGTAGGTATAGCTGATCTATCCTCCCCATCTTCAACAAAACAAGGAAGGGTATCAAATGAGAGGAATGATTCCTCTACTGTATCAAAACTTTCTACCTTTTCATGCCTTGTTGCCGCAACACTGTTTCATCTTCATTCTTTTCTTGCAACAAACCAAGACACTCATTATTTTGAGCACATGAAGGCTCCACAACAACAACCTCTTCACTCCTAGCCTAAAACTGCTCAATAGGAGTAAAAGGTTGAGCCTCCTCAAGGATGGGATCTTGTGAGGAATGAGGGCTTGCAAAACTTAGGATCTCCAACATAGAAGACTCGCTTGATGACACAAGAGCTTGAATGGGAGTTTCAAGGGGCTGATTGGGGTTCTTGAAACTAATTTTTTCCTTGTGAACCTCTTGCACAATAGGTTGTTCTAAAACAAAAGGAGGGTTAATAGAAGTTTCAAGAGGTTTGTTAGGGCTCTTGAAACTTGGGAATTTATGTTTTCTTACCTCCTCCTTAGTAAGTTGTTTTGAAACTGGTAGAGGTGCTTGTTTGAAACTAGGAACACAAGGGGTTTCCTAAGTCTCAAGCATTTGAGCTAGGGCAAGGGAAAGTCTAATTTTTTCTTGCCTAGAAACAATATCTCTTGTTGTACACTCTTCTTGTTGCCTTCTTTGCACCTCCAACTACTGCTCATACCTCCATTGAGTGTCTAAATTTTGTTCATGTGCATAATGAGCTTGATGGATGAACTCTTCATGTTGTGCGAAATAACCTTCTTGCTACCCTTGATAGGTTTTATTTTCCCACTCTTCCTGTTGTAAGTCAAGCTCTTGTTACTCCTAAAGCTCAATGATTTGTTTAAAGAGATCCTTCACCATGAACATGAGTTCACTCTCATTTTGGGGTTGAAAGGAAGAACAAGGGCCTCTTGTTTTCCTCGAATCTCACCCAACCATCTTTTGAAATCAAGAAAAATGCTTGTGACTTCACTTGCACTTAAATTATCAAAATTTTGGGCTTGAATAAGAGAGGAACAAGGTTGATTTTCAAAGGAATGAGTCTCTTGGGGCTTCTAATATGAATATGTAGGTGTCCAAGAAGCTTGAGTAGGGTGAGGTGAGTGGTATGCATTTTGAAAGGGTTGAGAACCCACAAAAATAGGCTTATGTGGAATGAAATGGGGGGTATAACTAGTCTAATATGGCTAATTGGGAGGTGCAAAGCTGGAATTATCATAGTATGGGGGAGTGTACATGCGGTTTCCATAATAACTCGACATACTTAAGCATTGGAAACACTTTGAAAATTACAAAATTAGAGTAAAGGACTTCCCAACCGTAGATTTTGGGTACATACCAAAGATTCACCCAAAAGAGTTGCAAAGTCACTAGGTGCTTGTATAACTACCTTCAAAGGTTGATATGTTGAAGAACACCAACTCCTCAACATAATAAATTCAAACTAGGCTGCTTGAACCAGTAGATTTTGAATGGATTCGCCATGGTGTTTGAAGATTTCCTCTAAAGGAAAGATGCATTGAAGAAAACACTAAATTCTTCAATGGAGAGAAGCTTGTCCCACCAAGCATTCTAGAAACTATTGTCACATGAAATTACACCCTACTGAGCGAGCAACTCAACATTCCAATGATATAGTGGAAATGACCTCAAGGTGTGGGACCTTGTGCAAATGAGTTCGAATCTCTAGAGAAGGCTAGCTTCCTTTTTAAATCTCAATGCAATTTGCTGATCCAACCCAACACATAAAAACCTACCACTAACAGTTGACAAGGGAAAAGGGTTAAAAAGGATGCATGAAGGGAAAAGTGGAGGTGATCTACACAAAGATGCAAATGGTCGCTTCTTCCTAACCAAGATTGCAAAAACATCATTGTAGAGGGACAAGGGGATATTCACAACTCTTTGTTTAGTTGATTCTCAGAGGCATACAAGAAGGTTAGGGTTTGACAAGGTGCTAGAAGGAAAGCAAGGTTTCTCAAACGAACAACTATAAACCATTAAACACAAACATACATGCATGAAAATATCGTAAACACTCATAAATGAAAGTAATGACTTACACAAACATAAAAGAGTTGAGAAGAGGAAAATTGATCATTTCATTGATGCAGAGGTGAAAGTCCAATCTTTACAATTGTAGAGATTATGTGAGATACAGTGCAAAAGAAAAACCCTAGAGGAGCTAGAAGAAGAATAACCCTTTTAATGAATATAAGTGTTGCTTTTATAGTTTAAGCATAACTCAGATGAATACATGCAAAACCCAACCCTAACCTAGCTAGGGTTACAAATATAATCATGAGGCATGATATTTACTCCAAAAATCATGCCTAGAACAAGCATGGTGTGAAAGAAAGGAGCCCCGTAAAAACTATGACTAGGGCATGGACCAGAGTGCAAAGTCAACAAGATACAATGAATGATCATGGGCACCCATACCTACTATGAGAAATTGTGCCAAAAGGAGCCTATAGAAGAACAAACTTGCATGCCATATGTCTCGCCATAAAGATTTGCAAGAAAAAGTCATCCAAAATCCCTATAAAATCCATGATTTAGGGCATGGAATGGTCAGAGAGGATGAGAAATAGCCATAAATGGGCATGGCACCCACAAATCCACTAGGAGAAGTCACCAAGATGCATTAATGTTGTCCTTGAGCTCTAAAAAGTCAAACCTAGCCACTAGGAAGTAGATGCACATTAATGGTGTCTGGTGAAGAAAACACACCAATCTGTGTATTGTCGAGGTGTTGGGCTCAAAAATTTGCCTTTACAAACCTTGGAAATAAATGGTTTAGACCTTTGAAAATGAGCTTTTCGGAATGTCGAAGGGACATGCATCAAGGTCCTACCGATATCCACGTGTTCCTTCGATGAGGAAAATTTCCTTCCATTGGAATGTCAAAGGGACCACAAAAATGGTCTTGTCAACATTGCATTCTCTCTTCGATATATATCTCCATCAAAATATTAGAGAGACCACAAAATAGGTCTCATCAACATTACATCATTCCTTCGACAAGGGGCCTTCAGAGATCGGACCTCGGGAGTCAGGTGTAGGGAATCACACTTACTGCGTACTGGGAAGAAGGAAAGAGGAAAGTGGAAAGAAGAAAGAAGCACAAAGAAGAAGGAAGCATCAGGCTTCATACCTCGAACCGTCGGAGGTCAGAGGTCAGGAGAGAGGCTTACCTTCAAAAGTTGGAGGTAAGGAGGAACCTCTACCCATGAAGCCCAAAAACATGACACTTAGTCATATTTGAAGAAAATTGGGAAAATGAGAAGGGAAGAAGAAAACAAAAGGTGAGACTTCAGAAGTCGGACCTCAGACCGTCAGAGATCAAACCGAAGGCTTACCTCTTACCTAAAGAAGGTAAGAGGTAAGATGTAAGAGCGAATGCCGAAGGTCGTGGGCCGAAGGCCGAAGAAGAAAAGTGTAAGGATGGAAGAGGAAAGGAAAGAGGGAAGAGGGAAGGCTAAAAGGCAAAGACTGAAAAGAGAAGAGTGAGAAATGGAAGGAGGAAGAGATCCAGAAAGAAGTAAAGGGTAAGGCTAAAAGGAAAAACTCGAAACACTTAGAAGAAAAGGGGGAAGGAAGGGAACGATGAAGAAATGCAAGCAAGGTAAGCAAGTAAGCAGGTAAGCAACATCCCGAGAGCCCAAAAAACATGACACTTAGCCAATTTTAGGAACACCTAAGTAAAACTTATGCAAGATGGCCCATGGAAGATCACTCAGATCGAATATCAGTGATGGGTCATCTAAGGGTGGCATGAAATGACAACAATACCTTGTATGTCCTTCATATGTTCCTTTAATCATACCATTAAACATAGTAAACTTTAATAATAACCAAATATCAAGATTATTTCACATTCAAAATCAATATCTCCCATAGATATGTGGATTCCTAAGATGTGTATCATGCTTAAATTTATCAATCTACAAATATCAACTAGATTGTAACATAAAACACCACTTCCATAATTTAAATTTCCTTATGAAACAAACTACTAACTTCCTAGGAACCAATTAAAATATGTCGTACCTTTTATTATTATAAATTGAATACATTATATAATCATTTAAATCTTGATCTATATTGATTATTCCTAAGATTAACACCTTTGGATACTATATTGAATACTCTATGATCTACCAATATACATGTATTTATAGGATCACACCATGTGGATATATCATGCTCACTTTATCTCACCATTTGAGAAGCTTTTTAACATCACTTAATATGTGATCACATGAATGGATTAAAGAAATGTATGATCACTTCATAAACTAATCTTACGGGAGACTATTGTGAAAATTTTAGATGTTGACAATTAAAGAAAGGAGAAACATATATAAAACATAAACCATTTTTTTATAAAAATGCAATATTCATGGGGAAAGCCTATTTGGGAGAAAAAGCACACTCTAAAGAAGTAAAATATATTATTCAATAATTTAAACAACTATAATACACTTGTAGAGAAAGCCTTTACAGGAGTATCATCAACTAGAGATCTAGAGTAATTATAGTAGCATAATAATACTTTCAAACACACTATCAATACCTCCATCTCAAGAATCTAGTAAATAGGATAAGTAGTATACAAAAACATAAAATGGTAATTAAAAATAATGATATAACATCACCTAGAAAAGTGGCACCTAAATACCTAGTTGGAAAGCCAACATCCAAACCCCAAGATGAGTTCATAGGCTAAAAAATAGCATATTCCTTCTACCTATTATAAGCACATCATAATCCACTCACCAACTTATCCATTCCATTTTGACTTCATTTCCTCAATTCAAACATGCCTTATGATGGGTTATAACATACATCATAAGTTGGTCAAGTGTAACTCCTTCTTACAACTCTTGTATATGCTTCATATATTTTTACATTTCCAATGTATGAGGCCCAGCTTCTAGAGGCCATAAATTTTGATCGAGGAGGCAATTGGGGCCCTTTATTAAGTTGTAGATCTAAAAAATATATACACATAAAACATCCCTAGAAGAAATTATAAACAACCTAGAAAAATATTTTTTTTCCAAAAATAAATACTATAGCCTAGAAATTGAGTTTTTGTGTTTCATAGTCCAAAATCTGTATTCTTTATATAGTCAACATTAGGAGCAAGGTTGAGAAATTTTTCATAATATATCACAATTAATAATTCAAATTAACTTGAGTTTATGATCAACATCTTTCACTGATCTATAGATCCTCAAAGTGCTTACTACTTCAATCTATTGACATATATATATTCAATATATGTAGATGCATCTCCTTATCACACCCACTTGATCATACTTATCAATACCTTCTAAGCTTAGTCTTGACAAATGGTCTAGACTCATTTTGGTAGATCTATAAATGTAGGAAGGTAAGTGATAGGTACCATGTGGATGCTTCATATGACTAACTTGCAATGATATATTTTAATACATAAGTTATAAAAAAATAACTCATACAACACAGTAATTACTTTGAATTTTACCATAGAAGTAAATAAAAGCATTTTCTAAAAAATAGGAATATAATTTTTTCTTTTTCAAACATCATTTATTGCACATTTCAAACTTGAAAGTATAAAACATATTTTGAAACATTTCAACTTGAAATGAAATAGATCTTTCCAATTACAATTCATACATGATAAACTATCAAGTATATAAATTTACAAGTTGCAATACAGTTTAAGGTTAAGTCTTCCATATCTAGACAATTCTTCTGTTTCACAAGCCTTTACATTGTCATCTGCAAGAGGGAGAGCATCACTCAAGTGCTTTACCTCCAACCACAGACTAGTGGTCCCCCACACACCTTCTAAGTGGAAGTGGCCCTATCCTTCATGAAAAGTATAGACTAAGGAACCTCTAGTATTCTGATTGAGACTCTAGTGTTGTGTCTGTAATATAGGGGGATTCATTACTCACGAGTTCTCTTCATTCAGAGAGCCTCATGGGGCGAACTGGGCACCCTATACCACCTCAATGGAACAGCGCGGAAGTTTTAGAATCAAAAAGAGAAAGTCATAGATATTTTCTGGACAAACTAACAAGCTCTCAGCCAAAGGACATCAACGCAGAATTCAGACGACAACGCGACACACTAGCATCTCGTACGGACTAGAGAACGAGAATGTCTCAGAAAACAGCAAAGTGAATGCTTCTATCCTAATTACTGAGAACTAATAGAATGTAGGAAAATGAAAGGACTTGATAAAGTAACAGAAAGTGATAGAAATGAAATAAAGTAAAGTAGAGAAGATAAGGAGGAGAGAGGAAATACTTATGACTGTGCGAGTGATGAAGCTTCCACCAAAAGAATGTCTTCAAAACCTGCACACAAGAGGGAGAGAGAAATTGTTGGGTGGTTGTATAGGGGCCTACCTTATTCAGACCTCATTTTGGTGTTCCCACCTCCATGGACATCCAAATGGATGGAGAGAAAAATAGAAATGAAGTAAAGAGCACTTAAAGCACTGCAAAATAGTGTTATGCTACTGAACCAAGTAATAGAGGAGAGGAGTGAAAGATTACCACCTCCACCAAGAGCACTCGAGGCTACTTGGAGGAGAAAATGAGAGGAATTCAAGCCTCTACTGCAATGGTGTTTTGTTCCACACTTTCTCTACTAAAGTGGTGGAGTGTTGATGTTGCTGCTATGAAGTGTAAAGTGTATGGAGATTGAAGAGATGGTGAAAAGCTGCTTAGAGCTTGAGAAGATCTTGTGAAGCTTGTGAATGAAGTGGAGAATCTCTTAGAGAGATGTGAAGAGATGTTTAGAAGATGGTAGAAGGTCCAAATGCATATGGAAGGAGTGAATTTGAAGGGCAGATGAAGAAAATGGCCATATTTGGGTCGGTCGACCGAGGAGGGCATTACAAATCGACCCCCAATGGGCAGTGTAATGCCTTTGCAGGCTCCAAACGCAGAAATCTATCAGGGACATAAATGTGCCACGTGGACATTTGCGTGTCGCGCGGGCTCCCCCGATAGAAACACCTCCATCGACGCTCAAAATAGGTGCCAAGTGTGATGCAAGCAGCGGACTTAGGTGGAATTAAGCCTCTGAACTTGGTTTTCTAAGGTGGATAAAGGAAAAAAGGGGATTTGTACATGGGGTGCAAATTCGCTCTTATACAGTGTCCTACTTAACAAATTCAGTCATACAACTATAGAATTCTCTAAGTATGACCCAAATGACTAGTTATGCAATCTGGATCATAGTGAACCAACTAATGCAAGAAGAGGCTTTTGCATTACTTTGGTCAAAGTTTTGAAAACATTTCAAACACTTCCTTAAAAAGTGGTGTCAAATGTTCACCCACCTCTAACTCGAATTGGAAACCTTCATGACCTAAGGTTTAACTCAAACTAAATGTTTGACCAACTATTTTGACTTTTCAAAAAGTTACTCAATCATAATGTGACGACTCACTAAGTCGGTAAACAACTAAGTTGGTTAAGCCTTTCTGAATTTGAATACCCATGTTACATCCTCGTAACAACTTGAGACTTGGAAACTGCCACTTGTTCAAGTCCATCAATCAAACCATGAGAGTAACTACTCTCCTATTCTATGCAAATTTGGTTAATATTGATGACATGTCATCAACTCGAGACACTTGGTCTCATCTTTAAAATATTGACTTCATGTCAAATAAGTACAATAATATAATATTAAGATAAATAGAAGAACACTTCTTCTTAAATAATATTTTAGACTTTTCAAAGTTATACCTTATGGTTTCATTCTTCAAGAAAACCATAACAAAACCAGTTATTCACGATATTAAATATTGTTTAATTTTATTCAAAATAAAACTATGTTCAAATATTGAATATTCTTCAATAAATCAGCTTAAATAGAGTTGTGTTTAATTAAATAACTCAACTGAGATAGCCTTTCTTATCTCACATTTTGAATAATTATATTTCGTTTAAAATAATCATTATATAAACTTTTATAGATGTCCATATATAAAACTTAAAATAATCTCTAACCCAGAAAATGAAATAAGAAACAATTTAAGTTCAGGTTTCAAATTAGAAGATTAAACTATCTTTCCTCTATTTTAACTTGATTTATTTTTCAACAAGATAAACTAATCTTCTTCTTTAAAATTCTAGAAAATTTATAAAATACAAACTAAGAATTGCACAAGGAAAAATGCAAATAAAACATGCCTATATATTCAATGTGCTTCTACACTTTAACTTCTTCAAAAACTCAGTTCCAGTGTTCACTCAACCTCCTCCAAGAGCTTTAACTTGCTTTCAAATGAAGATAAGTCTAAAATGCATTTTTTTTTCTTGGGAGATTACTTACTTCAAACTCTCTTTTCAAACTTTGAATGATATTAACTAAAGTAAATTATAGATATAGGAGTAACAGTCTGCAATAAATTAACTCTTCTTCTCAGACTATGAAAGAAATCTACCAATTACAATGGTGTTTTAAACTCTGTATATTGCACTACCTTTTCACATAAACCCAAAACTAGAATGGAATAACAATTTCCATGAAGAAAACCAGTCACTACTCTTACACTCAAAATGACAGTCAATAATCCCAAAGTAAAAAACAAAGGACATCTGGTCTTTCCTTCTAAACTCTAATCGCAACTCTCAAGTTCTCATTGCATAAACATTCAAGCAATAATCCCGAAATTAGAAATGAATTTCAGACCACCAAACAGGTCGCTCTATCCACCAAAATGCATAAAACAACAAGTCATAATAAAAACAAGGTTTTTATCTCATAAACTTATCGCTCTCTCCATACATGAACCATGAAATAATCATAAACCAAAATAAATGAAAACCCAAAGGATTGCAAACAGATTTCACAATCCTATCACTACTCTCCAAACTTCTTGGGCATTGAGAAAAATAATGCGCTTTCAAAAACCAATTCGCTCTTACTTTCATACTTTCCAAACTGTGGCTAGCATCCAAAATAATGCTTAATGAAATTGATTTTTTTTACCATATACCTACGACCGTACCTCAACCATTGGAATTGAATGCTAATAAAAAACTTTAAAATTGGGGTCTTATGGGCCGCAGGAGGTCTCACTAAGTCAAAAAAAAATTGTTACAAGATTAATTAGAATCTTTTCTTGAAAAATAGCAGCTCCTACCTTTTAGTACTGTAGATTTGAGGGGGTGCAAATGGGGTGGGGCTGGAGATCGCCCCTACAGTTTAGGAATTTTATCTGACATTTGTCAATCATCTCAACTTTTAGATTCCCGCCAAAAAATAATTGGAAGGGCAATATCGTGTATTTACTTGTTTTTATTTCTACAATTACAATACACTCCATTCAGAACAGCAGCAGAGAATAGTGCGTACAACAACTACTAAGTTCATGGGACCACCAGCTTCCTTAAAATTTGGAGCTTAATATTTTAAGCTGAACTATATTACTAAGTTCATGGGACTACCAGTTTTAAAAAATTCCTAAAAATTCTCAACAACATTTGCTGAAACTTTTCAAAAAGCCCCCTCCATTAAACCCGACCCTTATTCAATAATAAGTATGATAAAATATAGCATGAGTCACCTCTTTTTAGAGGCTTGATTAGCTTTCCCTTTTTCAAAGACTTGAGATGGCTGGAATAAGTCATTTAGATGACAGTTAAACTACCACTTTATGTGGCTAAAGCTTTGGTAATTTAAAAAACACTCTTAACAATTTTAATTGCCACTTTAGTGGCTGTATAAATATGGAAAAGTGGCGCTAACATAAGCCTACTTACAAAGGCCTTAATACCCAAAAAAAATCCTTCATTTTAGGCTTTGATCATGCTAGCCTCATGAAGTGCAAATTTAAATATAGATTTGATATATATATATATATATATATATATATATATATATATATATATATATATATATATATATATATATATAATATATTTAATTTCTAATTATCATAATTTCATAATAATTGATTTATCTTGTCGTAAAATCAAGATTAGCTAATCGATTAACATTGAAATTCATATAATATTGAATATTTTATTTAATATATGTATATATTATATACATATATATTTATATATATTATATTTCTAATTTCTAATTATCATAATTTCATAATAATTGATTTATCTTGTCGTAAAATCAAGATTAGCTAATCGATTAACATTGAATATTTTCTTTTTCTTTTCGAAAAATATTAATCAAGACTCGACTCTAGGTTAGACTTAACATAATGACTCGATTGGACACAACTCAATTTTTAACACAACACACGAATTGAATCAATGATAGATTTAGGGTAAACCTATGCGAGTGTGTGAGAACTCAAATGGCATAACCTATTTTTCCAAAGTCTATAATCCTCTCTCAGGTGATACTCTCCCTCTCTCTCTGGAGGGCAAGAAAATAGGACCCTGCATTTCACTTAGAAATCATTCAAATAGTTAGCCATTATAAATCATGACATAATCATAATCTTGATTCAATAAAAAATAATCATAAAAATTCAAATACATACATTTCATTGCATATAATTTCATCATAATGTTAAATAACATAATTTCATCATCAAGTATCAAAATGTGTTTTAACATAAAACTTAAAAGTAACTTATAAAAACAAAAACGGAGTGTAGCACAAGTACTCACCACAATGAACTAAGATTCCTTCACTCCAAGATCAATGGTATCAATAGATCTATAGATGCCAAAAATGTTAGATGATTCAATTTTCTTATCTAAAAATTTTAACATGATTTCACCATGTAGCCTCAAAAAAACTACTCAATCCTACTACTTCAAGGATCCACTCGACCATTTACCAATCTATTAGAACCAACAAATACTACCATGTAGCCATAGATTTTCTCTTTGAAAAAGAAATCTACTTTGTTATGCTAGTTATACTATCTCATAGTCATGAGGATCAATTGGTGTGATGAGCCAATTGAAAATTATAACATCATCATACTTTTATTGAAAAATCTCATGCTAGATACACCTATGTTGATGACATATATCTTTTATGGTAGAGTAGTAGATGAGTACTTTACTAGCCTAGTCGATCAATAGATCCACAATAGAGGTAATTGGTAAACCAACAAAGAGGAATGAAACTTTATGTGACTAGGTTAATGCTACTAGATGTTAGAATATCATGTTTATATTTTGTAATAAAGTCACTATATTGACTTGGTGATGCTAGCAATTAAATCTTTTAGATGTTCTTTTTTGGTTGGTTTAGATAGTTATATTTTGAAAAGGATTTACAAAATTCATATTTTGATGTATGTGATCATCATGAATAACATAATATTATTATTATTTATTATTATTGGTAGTGCTATTATGGTTTAATATGTTTCAACATTTTGTTCTTCTATGTTTTAACATGTAATCAAAGTGATTAGTTTCTTATTCTCTTAAGGAAAGTTGCATAAGAGTTTGCTGGAATACTATTTGTTGGTGAAGTTTTCATTCTTTCATATTATCAAACCATGGAAAATCTAACATTACAAATAGAGAAGGAAGATTCATAATACACCTCTATTTTTGTCATCTATATCAGATTCCAAATAAATTTTCTAGAGCAATTGAAGGAGTACTAGAAGAGTGCAGTGAAGGGTTGAATGAGCAGATACTAATATAAATGAGCTCCTTGAAATATAATAAGTACCACATAAAATTTTATAACATCAAATGAATTAATAGGTGGAAGCTATGAGTTTTTTTCTCTTCTTCCCATCATTCATAACATATAGTTCAATAAATGGCAAGATAGTTATAATTCATATATATTTAAATATTTTGAAATTTTTGGAGATTATATTAAACTTATATTGTATATAGGTTAGATTATAATATTTAGTAAATTTAAATACATAAAATGTTAGGTTTGGGGATTAATTTGTTATTTATAGGAATGACTTTATAAGCTAACACACATATGAATATCATCATAATTAAGTGGAGTGAATTTTGGTGAAACCAATAAATAAAACATTTATTTTAAGAATAAATTATTTTTTGTAAACATAATTATAAGGAGCTATTTTTTATAATATTGGAGAAATTTTATTATTTAAAAATTAAACACATTCTAATTAGGTGCAATATCAATGAAATCCAATATTTTTTCTATTAATTATGATCACATATGCATCATATAATGCTTGTAATCCCAAAGCCACTCATGCTACACATATAAGGAATTTCAAAGATGGGCTACATCAAATGATAGTGCTTATAAATGATATAGAGGAAGCTAGAGGACAAAGGAGGTAAGATAATTTTCACATATCAAGATAGAATATTTCTTTGATATGGTAGATTTTTTGAGACACCCCACCACATTTATGATCATCTCAAACAACTTAATATTATTAATCATTTGGTGTTATTGGTTATGTTATTATAGTTTAATATCTTTGAACATTATGTATTTCTATTTTCAATGATAACAAGTCAATGATCAAACATGATAACAAAAAGGCATAAGCAAAGGTAAATATCTTCAATCTCCATTTAGACTTTGATAAACCAACTTTCCATGAAAGTACACCATGGATATTGACCAAGGCAACAAATATGAAGATTCACATAAGGTAGGGAACAAATGAATGAACAATAACATGAATTTCAACACAATCGCAACATAAATCAATAATAAAATCATATTGGATTGATTGCCAACACCTTAATATTCATTGTTGACAATCATATTTCTAATTCTTTCATCCCTTAAACTAGATTACAATAGATTAGCTATAAGCTTCTTTCTTGCAAATATCTTAGAAGAGGAAGCTTTCCTCTAAGTTTGGTGAGTGGCATTACATATTTTGTTTACATTCTCAAGGATGCATTCACCTTTGCTTCTCTATAAACACATGGGTCCTTGTGTTTTCCTTCTTGTGAGATATTTCCCTATAGTTGTCTATTTCTATGCATCCATACCCTTTAAAGGGGTGCACCAATTTGAAGCAACAACTTGTTCATTGAGCAACTTTTAGAATCTAAATCAATAAATCAATAAGTATTGATGAACAAATTTACCGAGTTTGTTAGATAAGGATATTCCCCTTTGATCAAATCCCTAAGATCCAATTTAAAACAATCTTTGCACAAATATTAAATAGAACAAGAATATATGCAATGATGTCTAGGATGATGATGCAAATAGATGATTCTCTATGCTTGAATGATAATGCTATATGTGGTGCTCTCATATAATAATTAGATGGATAAAAGTGGGCTAGATTTTTTCCTTAAATATAACACATTTGCACAAATTAAAAAGGATTACTATCAAGTTAGCTCGTAATGGCTAGACAATAGGAATTGACTTGGACTTAAATTTGAATTTTTGCAAGTTCTAGGGTCATTTCTGCAATAGTGAAATTAAACTAGTTTAGTTCCATAATTACATATCCAATTTGAAACAATTAACAAATAAAATGAAAAATAGAATCAATCCTTAGAAATGTATCTAAAGAGAAAGTGAAATTTAAATTATTTGCTAATGTTTATGTTGAAACATGTAACCTATTCACTAATCATTATACACAACCCAATCAAAATAAATCCAAAACAGTAAATAAAAATATAAGATATATACTTTTAACCATGCAACTATTAAAATTGTATAACCTAAAATTTATAATATTTAAAATTGATTAAACATTATAAATTACTCAAATCATTGACTAAAACCAAATAAGACCGCCCCATCTACAATCCTACTAATTCTATGACATGTGGATATGAACTATTAACATTGAAAATTCAAATATAATTTCTTCAATGTCTAATAAAACAAGTATGAATCGATAGCAAGCTTGTCAGCTGTTTCACAATGCAATGCACTATTGAAGAAAAAAATTGCTTTCATATGATACTACATTATATTCAACAATTATCAATATAAGTAGGAAGCTTTTTAAAATTCTAAACGGCATTCTCATATTATCTTTTCTTAACATGGCAATATAAAAAGTTTTGAATAAAAGAGGCCATTTATGTCTCTGTCAAAAATTTCAATATATAATATCGATATGTATTTCAATTCAAAAGCTCTACTTTACTACTACATAGTAGTTCTACTCACTGGAGTAATCATAACAATATACAACTTTTTAAAGGGCATCAAGCACTTTAGGTGCAGTAGTTCGTATTAGTAGATGAAAAACATTTTTTTAGTATTATAAGTTTACAACAGATAGTTAACGAAGTCTATGGTCAAGTTCAACAGAGAAGATTTGACAAGGAACATTCAATATGTGCACAAATATGGTGGTGTTACTAGCATTTAATACAACATTTTTGCTCGTGTAGTACTCGAGATTCAAGTCTTATCCTCAATACTTCAGCAAGTCTAAGTTAATTCGTATGTTCTGGAAGCTTCCACCCCATCTCGTAGCACTTCTCATGAACTTCATCAGCAACCAGAGCCAGGTCGGTACCTGATGTAACACAACCATTATATTTATGAAGTAGAAGATGAAACACAATTGTTAAAAATCTACTGTCCATATATATGTGTGTGGGGTGGCTCAAACAAAACTTCAAATTTTATAGATGTTATTAACAGACTGTTCATTCTCCTTGTTCTCTACTTCATTTTGACGATGGATCGGAATGTGATTCGGAATGTTGATGTAAAATAAACTTATACAATCAAATCCAGAAACTTTGTCAGCTAGACTTCTAAACAATTAAACACTTATATAATGTGCGACATTTTGATAATGGATCGAAATGTGATCCGAAATGTTGACACAAAATAAACTTACACGTTCAAATCCAGAAACTTTGTCAACTAAACTTCTAAACAATTGAACACTTTTATGACGTATGACATTTTGATTAAGAATTTAGAAATAAAATTATAATGATATTTTTAAAACAAAACTATCAGATGAACAGTTTTCTAAACAAATAAACACATTTTCATAGCTCCTACCGATTAATTGGCCCTAGACCAAGTTTAAAGTCATATTATCTTATATAAGATCAGACAGATCGTCACCATGCAAGTTTAAAAGCCTTCGTTCGAGATTGATACTTGTGTTCACATAAGCAAATTTTTTTATGGAATACATGCTAGTTTTGCACATATTCCCACTGTTATCTTGAAATGGACAGGTTTGGACCATTTTCTATTTCAACTTAAAAGATAAAACAGAAACGCTGGGGCATACAGCAAACTTTATTGCCTTACCGAAAGAGGAAAGGCTGCGATGTAGTGCATATTGGTACAAAAAAGTAATTTCACTTTGGATGATACGCAAAAACTGTAGAGAAAGCAAAACCTGGGCCAAATCTTAACTCTAGTCTACATCCTACTTATAACATGATAACCTTTGAAAGCCCCATGAGAGCTTTGATTACTGTGGTGATATATGTTAGAATGAAACCCTAAAACTGATATAATACCAATTGAAGAAATCAGTAAAACAAATCATAGTATGACCTTAAGCATGGAATTGTATAGATGTTAATGAAGTTGATTAACCTTATGAACTGAAAACTAGGCACATGGCAAACAAGGAGAAAGTGCATGCATGGGTGTTTTCATAATAGTATACAAGCAAAAATAGGGGGTAGTAGTATGGAGGAGATTCTAGGAATAAGAAGGGTGGTTAGTGGGGCTGGTAATGTGAAAGGGTGTCTCGGTGATACGAAGAGGTGATCATAAAACTCAAAAAATGGGAGGACTGTTAAAAAGCCTTTATTAGTGTATGGTATTTAAATATTATACTACCAAAAGAAGGCTGGAATAGAAGGAGCTAAGCACCCAAGAATGGAAAAATAAGTTGGCTTCTAGAAACAAAGCATGTAATTTACTCATCCTTCTGGGCTGAAGGGTTTGACAACCTACACCCCATATTCTGGTTCAGACCCTTATAACCCCAGTGATCTGATATATTGAGAAACAGGTGGTACTATAGGCTTTTTGACTGTCTTCTTGGGCCATCAGTCATCAACATTATCTGCAATACTTATCTCAAAAGATTTTACCATTGATGTGTAAATCAGATAATGGTCCAAATCCCATTTTCTTTATATGCGTGGCTTGTAGAAACTTGTGAACTACGACGAGACTCATTATACCCTCTTGGTTAGTCAGTTACTATATAAGACTTTTAATGGATAGCAGTAGGAAGTCTTAGAATCAAAAGCAATAAAACAACTGAATGAGTTAAGTAGAACAATCACTCTCCCAGCACTATCATAGCATCATCTTGGGTTGATTGCAGCAAAGATATTCCAACAGTCAAAGAACCCAAAAGCTACCCTACAAACAGGTATAACTTCTTAGTATCTTACAACTCTGCGATGGATAGAAATATGAAATCTTAGAATCAATGCAATAAAACCTTGAATGGATAAGATAACTGGAAAAATCACACTCTGTGTGACAATAGCATAACATGATCTTGTCTTGATTGCAGCAAAGATCTTCCAACAATCAAAGAACCCAAAAACTATCCTACAAACCTAGAGCTTTTCATTTGGGTATAAACCCGACATAGCCATTATCTTAAAATTGCAGAATCTTCGACAAGACCCTGAAAATGGGTCAAAAAGCATGACCCTAACAAGTTGGTCGTAAGACTAGCTGCTGGATTATCAAGAAGAACTATTTCAAACAGAGATGCGCTGTAGAATCCTCAAATTTCTTAGGAAAAACAACTTACCTATTCTGTATAGGGTTAGGACGACTAGGTACACTTCGAAAGCTGAACCCATGTCTGAACATGTGCATGGGTTTTGCACTCACTTTTTTCTTCGCATAAGAGTGATCACCAATAGCCATTGCACCACCAATATCATCATCATTATCATCATCTTCCATAAAAGCGTAAGGTACTTCCTTCAACATCCTTCTATTGAAATTCACTGCATGATATTTCCCCACCTTCTTGTTGTTGTAATGATGATAATCATCAGTGGAGAGTTGCATTATTCTAGCAGATAACACATGTTTTCGTGCTGAGATCAATGGCAGAGTGAAAAGCAAGATAACAAGCAAGATCGGCTTCATGTTCTTTCTTCTTCAAATCAAACCAAATCTGAAACCAAGATCAGTATCTTCACTTCATGACATTTTACATCGGTAAAGTATTCATAAGAACATTTAAAGAAAGATATAGGATTGAACTGTAACATCTAGCTAATAAAATAAATCAAGTTGTGGTACCCCGTGAAGAATCCGAAGCCTATCTTTGACTGCTAATTCAAAGTTACTGACTTTATATCTATAATTTGATAATATTAGCAGATAGCAAGGTCAGTAAGTTCAGATCTGACTTGAACACGTGATGCTCTTGAGCTTTGAGCCCCCTTGCATATCGGCAATAATCTAGTTGCAGTTTCAAGGACAGATGTTTGTTTTATCTGTTTTTTTTAATGGATGGTATGAAATCTTGTATGAAGTTGCACATTGTTTTGTAAGCATTTTGTTTTTTTGTTTTCTGGGTTCGAGGAAAGAAGTTCTCACCAATTCATAGCTACCTAGATGCCTTTTGCTTGAAGTTATCAAATAAATAAAAAATTCCTTCCCTCATTAAGTGCAAAAATGTGAGTACATTTAGAATAACCATTCACATTTTTGGAAATTTAATTTGTCCATGAGCAATTCACATTACCAAGAGTTTAACTGGTATATATTTGGGTATCGGTGAGAGTTTAGTTTGCTATATTGTTTTATAGTTATTTCCATTTTGTTTTTAATTTTTTTTTTATTAGTTTTGTTATTCACTTTTATATTATATGAATGAGAGTTTAGTTAGTGTATATTTGGATATCATTTAAAATTTAGTTAGTATATATTTGGGTAGTAGTAATAGTATAGCATATATTTGGATATTTAGAGTTTAATTAGTGTATATTTGGGTATTAGTAAGAGTTTAGTATACTCATTCTTAATTATAGTGCAATATATGGTATTAAAGTATATATGAACTTTGACATGTTCTTTTATAGTCTTCACATATTTTTTATCACTTTTTTTTTTGTCTTTTTGTCTTTTTTATTAGTTTCCTCTCACATTTAGGGATACTAAAGTCTTCACATATTTTATGCTAGTGAGAGTTTAATTAATATATATTCTTATCCTAAACTATAGTGCAAGGCATGATACAAAATTTGTACATTGTTTTATTTATTTCGTTTTCTTCTCCTTTATTTTTTTATAGTCACTTCATTATTTGTCTTTTTCATTTTTCATCACACCTTGTCATAGGGAGGGATACTAAAGTCTTCACCTCTATTTTGTACTAGTGAGAGTTTAGTTAGTGTGTACTTAGTTACTAGTATGAGTTTAGTTTACTGGTCCTAAACTATAGTGTAGTACATAACATCAAATTTTGTATGAACTTTGGCATGTTGTTTTATAGTCACTTTGTTTTCTTCATTAGTCTTTATCATAGACAAGGATACTAAAATATTCGCATCTATTAATGTGTCATCCTATTCTTTTTGGTGCAAGGAGAAAAAAAATCTATCTTACTAATGTTGTTTTAATATTTTTTTTCAAAAATAGTTGTATTCTATTTTTCTCATTGACTTGTTGAATATTAGGCTAGACGTGAAGATTATTTTCCTACACAAAAAAAGAGAGAAAAAATGGGGTCCAATCAAATGCCATAGGTATGCTAGTATATATCACTTGTCCATCTCAAACAGTTACTATTATTGAGTAGTCAATTCACATTTTCTTCCAGCATATGAAAAAATGGGAGCTATCAAACAAGGTATGAACATCCATTAAAAAATAGAGAAGTTCCATTAACATTTGGTTGCTACTATGTTGGTCAAGATGCATGCAAAATGTAGATGCATATAGAAGGCATGGAAGGGTATTGATTACCATTTTTTTTAAAAAGAAACTGTCTAGAATCTTATAATATTCTCCTTCAAACATTTTGTGTATTCATTAGTTGTGCCAAAATAACACAAGTTTTCAAATAAGATATGGACATCCATCAAAGCATTGAAGGATAGAGAAATGTTGTCAAATATTTTAGTTCTCATGCACTAGTAAACATGAATGAAAAATATACAAGCATGGAGAAGACATGGAAGAGTATTTATTACCAATTTTTAAAATATATAAAACCTTACAGGATAACCCTTTAAATTTTTATCTTTGATTTCTTCTTTTCCATTGTTGTGCTTGGTTTAGAGTAGAGGAAGGTGTACTTGGTTTGGAGTGATACATTGGGGCTTTCCACAATACAACTTTAATGAAATTACTAGATATTTAAATGGTATATATAGATTATTTTAAAGCTAGTTTGGTGCATAAGATTGGGTTTTATGGTTTATGTAGTGGATTTTGTTGGAAAAGTATGCCTTTATCATCACAGGCTGAAACCTCCATTGGAGCCAAGTCGGTGTGACAACTTCTATGTATGGCCGACTAGCAGATTGGTAGCATCATGTTTTGTACAGGTCGCTGTGACCTTGCAGAAGTCTTGCCGACCACTTTCTCTTTGGAGTCTATCACTGTGACATAGAGCAGTCGTTGTAAACTTTCACCGTATAAAGATCTTTGGCCAATAGGCCATTCAATCGGATATCTTATATCGGGGAGAGTCTTAGTGGTTCGCTATGAGCTCTCATCGATAGGAAAGTCTCACCGACGGGATAACACATTGAAGTCATTAGTGTAACACGGAGGCTCGGTGAGAAGTCTTAGCAATTGATACATGTCTCGCCAACAGTGTTTTATGTTGCAGCCTTCGAGGTAAGTCTTGGAGTTCGGCATAACATCTTGGCGAAGGCGATAGGTCTTTCTGATAGTTGTATGCTTTTGGTGTAACCTAATGTTGCTTCGATGTAACGTAAGGAGACTCGGTGGAAGGTCTTGGCGAGTGGTATGTCTTGCCAACTATTCTTTGGAGCTCGGTATAACATACAACTTCAGTATAACCCGTGGTGACTCGGTATGATGTCTCAGCGAAAGCTGATTGTCTGGCCGATGAGAACACTCACGTCTATGTGACTTGTGGAGCTTCAGTATGATGTCTTAGCGAAAGCGATATGTCTTCATAACATGGCGAAAGTTGAGTGATAGTCTCTTGAACTCAGTGTAACAAAAGAAGGCTCGTTGGGATGTCTTAGCGAGAGCGATAGTCTTGCTGAAAGGAAAACTGAAGCCGATACAAGTTGTAAGCTCATTGTAACATCTTGGTGAGAACGATATCTCTTGGTGACATCGATATGAAGGTTATGTGGCATCGACGAGACACTATTAGTGTCTCACCGAGATGCCAACACAGTGCAAATTCTGTTGACTATTTGACCGTCGTATGTGGAGTCTCGTGGACCAATAGGAGAAGCCGAATCTGAACAGTTGGAAGATTGTTCATTGTGATGGTTTTGTGAGGAAGCTCGATGGACATGGTTATACTCGATGATTGCAGATTGTGATCGGTTGGTTCATTGGTTGGATCGATGAATTTGTTGAGTGATTGAATCAGTAGATGAATTATATTCTATAATGGCTGTAACTTGAAGGTTCCTGTACAAGATTGTTCATGGTGAATTTTGTTGTACACAAACACTAGAAAGATAAGTCTGACATTTGTATGTAATCTCCATTATTGTTTAATACAAAGTGATTTCTCTTGGTGTGGTGGGTTTTACTCCCATAAGGGTTTTCCCACGTATATCTGGTGTTCCTGTGTGATTGTTAAATACTCTGTTTCTATTATCTACTTCATAGTGCATCTTAGTTGAACTGTAATTAAAAAATTAAAAGTATATCTACATTCTTCTCTGAGGTATTGACGTTAGGAGAATTGTTTCCACATCTGATTTTCCTTACAAGTGGTATCAGAGCCTGACCAGTTGTGTTATCCTTGTGGGTACGTTGGGTTTTTTATGTCAATTCTGTTCAGTGGGAGTCTTGTAAAGTTTGTTATTTCTAATTACAGGCTGAGATGGCTAGCACGTATGGAAAGTTTGAAATAGAGAAGTTCAACGGCAGTAACTTTGAGTTGTGGAAACTCAAGATGGAGGATCTTCTAGTTGATCGTGATCTGTGGCTTGCAGTGCCTGGAACTAAACCTATAGGCATGAAGCAAGAAGACTGGGACCTTGCAGATAGGAAGTCTAAGGGGTTGATAAGGTTCTATTTAGCAGACTCGGTTCTTCTAAATGTGCATGAGGAGAAGACAACATCTTCTTTGTGGAAGAGACTGGGGTCTATTTATCAAGGGAAGTCCTTGGTGAATAAATTATTCCTGAGGAAGAAGTTGTACTCATTGAGAATGTAGGAAGGAGGGAATGTGGCTGATCATTTGAACGCATTTAATATGTTGATTGCTCAATTGACATCTATTGGTGTGAAGAATGAAGAGGATCATTGTATGTTATTGTTGTGTTCTTTGCCAGACTCATGGGATCATTTGGTGATGGCTATTGGGAGTACAACATCGAATTTCAAGATGGAAGATGTTTTTGCATCTTTGCTGTCAGAAGAGATGAGAAGGAAATCTTCTGAGATGGCGAAGGAAGCTGTTGCTGTCAGAGGAAGACCAAAAGAGAAAGGAAAGAAGAAGGACAAGAAAGATCAAAATCAAAATCAAAGGGACGATCAAAGTCTCCTAGCAAGAATTCCAAGGTGAAGTGCTAGAACTATGGGCAACCTAGTCATGTCCGAAAGGATTGCAAAGAGGAGAAAAAGAAGAAGAAGAAGTACTCTTTCGACAATGA
This sequence comes from Sequoia sempervirens, assembly GCA_007258455.2. Lineage (NCBI taxonomy): Eukaryota > Viridiplantae > Streptophyta > Pinopsida > Cupressales > Cupressaceae > Sequoia > Sequoia sempervirens. The sequence continues at coordinate 211,615 of VDFB02043146.1, forward strand.
GTCTTCTCATAGTGATGGTGACGCCTTCATTGCAGCCTTGGATACATAGGCATCAGATGATGTCTCGCTGATTGATTTTGGAGCATCTTTCCACGACATCTCATAGAGAGTGGTTCACAAAGTATGAAGAATACGATGGTGGAAAGGTGTACTTGGTGAGTGATTCAACTTTGGAGATTGTTGGCCATGGAAGAGTCAGAATCCAATTCCCTAATGGTAGAGTAAAGGGAATTAATGATGTTATGAACATACTAGGTTTGACTCAAAATTTACTATCTATCAGTAAGCTGAATGATATTGGAGTACAAGTCATGTTCTCTGGAAATGGCTACAAGATGACTAGAGGTTCAATGGTGTTGGCTAGAGGTGCTCGAATTGGTACCTTGTACAAGCTAGATGCACGTGTTGTTCAATGTAACAGTGTCTCTGAAAAGTCACTGAAAGCTACTCATGGAGGTAAAGAGGGAAATATCCCTAATTATGTAAACTCTATGGAAGTAAAACTTCCAGCAGAGAAGACTATGTTCTGGCATCATAGGTTAGTCCACATAGGAGAAAAAGGTTTAAAAACCTTGAAGAATAAAAACCTGGTTGAGGGGCTTGAAGATTGTAATCTTAAATTTGAACTATGTGAACACTGTATATATGGAAAGCAACACCGTGTTTTTTTTTATTCCAGTCCTCATAAATCTTCTGGTTTGCTAGATTATATTCATTTGTATTTGTTTGGTCTAGTGGATGTTCCTTCTTTTTCTAAGTCAAGATACTACGTGTCATTCATTGATGATTATTCAAGAAGAGCATTTGTATATTTTTTGAAAATTAAATTAGAAGTATTTAGTCAGTTTAAAGAATATAAAAATCTTGTTGAAAATCAGACTGGTAGAAAAATAAAATGCTTAAGGATTGATAATGGCAGTGAATTCTGTTTTGATGAATTTGAAAGATACTGTAAAGACCATGGAATTAAAAGACACAAGACTACACCTTATACTCCACAGCAGAATGGAGTTGCAAAAAGGTTCAATAGGACAATAGGACGATTGATGGAGAGAGCACAAAAGGTATGCTTACTTGATCTTGGAGGGAGAAGTTCTAGAGGCTGAGGAGGCTATGTCTGCATGTTACTTAGTGTCAGTCTCCCTAATTCTGCTCTTGTTGAAGACACCTATGGAAGCATGGTTTGGTAAGAAGCCCTCTTTAAAGACATATTCATGTTTTTGGTGGCGTAGAGGCATATGCTCATGTGTATGATGAATCTAAATTGGAGAACAAGGCTATCAAATGTATTTTTATTGGCTATAGTGCTATCATAAAAGGATACAAGCTTTGGAATCCTGATACAGAGAAGGTTGTATATATCAGAAGTGTAATCTTTCATGAGTTGAAACCTTTCACTTTGGATCTGCAGTCAAAGATAAAGTCAGAAAATAATAAGGATGTAGCAGCAATTCCTCCTACACTAGAGAAAGAGGAATTGAAAATTCAAAATATACACAGGCCCGAGGAGATCAGGTTAAAGAGGATTCACGAAGAAGAACCTCAACCTCAACAAAATTGAGGGATAGCCATGAAAAAACAACCAGAGGATAGGTATGGGTTCTCTTTGATTGATTCGCGGTACTTATGCTTTAATTTCTAACTAGCGATGAGCCTAGAGATTTGTGAAAGGGCATTTAAAATGTCTGATTCGGACTCTTGGTTGGAAGCCATGTGAAGAGATGGCATCATTAGAAAAAGAATGAAACCCCACAAGTCTAGTGCCCTTACCCCTAAAAGAACTGAGAAAAGGTTGTTGGTACACCAAATGGGTATTTAAGAAGAAAGTGGTCTGGATGGTAGTGTAGAAAAGTACAAGGCAAGACCTTAGTTGCAAAGGAGTTATTCCAGTGGGGAATCGATTATGGGGAAATATTTACTGCTCACAGTAGCAAAGTGACATCTATCAAATTTCTTTTGTCACTTGCAACAGCATATGACTTAGAGGTCAAATAGATGGATGTGAAGAAAAAATTTCTTCATGGTGATCTTGAAGAAGAAATCTATATGTCCCAGCTTGAACACTTTGTTGAAAAGGTAAAGAAAAAATGGTATGCAAATTAAAAGTCTACAGCTATGGAGTTCGCTTGATCACCTAGAATGTGGTACCGAGGGAATTTGATACTTTTGTATTGTCTTTTGGGATTTGTGACATCAAATCGATCCAGCTTTGTGTATATTATAAAGCTAAAAGTGTCGAGGTTCTTAGTATTACTATCTATGTTGATGATATGTTGTTCATAGGCAATAGTAAGCTAATGATTTTTATCTCGGTTGTATGCGCTAAGTTCGAAATGAATGATGATCTTGTGATTTTTTGGCAAGGTATATACGGGGATGGAGATAACCGAGGGGCAGGGAAGAATAAGAAAACATAGTATTCCGGTATTAAGTATATAGGAATTGTTCTTGAGAGATTTTGTATGAATGATTGCAAACAACTAGTGGTTTCAATCTTGTAGGGAACGAAGCTATCTATTGAGGACTGTCCAAAATCTCCTACTGAGATGGAGGACATGACCAATGTACCCTATGCTAGTGCGGTTGGTAGTCTCATGTATGCAATGTATTCCTATACAAGGGTATACATTGCCTGGCAGCTGTTGGATATGTAGATTACGATTGGACGGGGGGACATTATTGTATTGAGAGGGTCCACTAGTGGATACATTTTCATGTTGAATGGTGGTGCGGTGAGTTGGATGAGTGGCTGACAGGCCAATTAAGCTTTGTCCACTATGGAGGTGAATACATGGAAGCTACTCATGCTTGTAAAGAAGCGGAGTTTGGTTGAAACTGTTTTGTGTTCTAACATTGGTTTTGATGTGGGAAATAACTGTGGAGATTTGTTTGTCGAAGAACCCTGCATGCCGGGAAAAACATATTGATGTCACAGTACCACTTTGTATGAGATATGGTGGAGGATGGAAAGGTCAGTTTGGAAAAGGTTGATACTCTTGAGAATGTTGCAAATTCATTGATGAAGCTAGTGAGCACAGACAAGTTCAGGTGGTGTGCTAGTTCGATGGCCCTTAGTGCCCATGATTTTCAATAAGTTATGTTGTGCTCTAGGAATTACTGTGTGATCTTCGTCAAGTGGAGAATTTTTGGAAAAGTATGCCTCAATCATCCACGGTACGAAACCTTCATTAGACTAAGTGGGTCAGCGGCTTCTATGCATTGTAACTAGCAGATTGGTAGCATCATGTTTTGTACAGGTTGTTGTGACCTTGTAGAAGTCTTTTCGACCACTTTTCTCTTTACGGAGTCTATGGGCGACATAGAGCAGTCATTATAATCTTTCATCGTATGACGATCTTTGGCCAATAGGCCATTCAATCAGATGTCTTATATCAGGGAGAGTCTTAGTGGTTTGCTATGAGCTCTCATCGATAGGAAAGTCTCACTGACGGGATAACGCATTGAAGTCATCGGTGTAACACAGTGGCTCAGCGAGAAGTCTTAGCAATTGATACATGTCTCGCTGATAGTGTTTTATGTTGGAGCCTTCGGGGTAGTTCTTGGAGTTTGACATAACATCTTGGTGAAGGTGATAGGTCTTGCCAATAGTTGTATGCTTTTGGTGTAACCTAATGTTGCTTCGATGGAACATAAGGAGACTCGGTGGAAGGTCTTGGCAAGCGGTATGTCTTGCCGACTATTCTTTGGAGCTCAGTATAACATACAACTTCGGTATAACCCATGGTGACTCGGTATGATGTCTCGGCGAAAGCCAATTGTCTGGCCGATGAGAACACTCATGTCTATGTGACTTGTGGAGCTTCGTTATGATCTCTCAGCGAAAGCGATATGTCTTGGCGACATGGCGAAAGCTGAGCGATAGTCTCCTGAACTCAGTGTAACAAAAGAAGGGTCATTGGGATGTCTTGGCGAGAGCGATAGTCTTGCCGAAAGGAAAACTGAAGCCGATACAAGTTGTAAGCTCGTTGTAACATCTTGGCGAGAACGATATCTCTTGGGGACATCGATATGAAGGTTATGTGGCATCGGCAAGACACTGTTAGTATCTCACCGAGATGTCAACACTGTGCAAATTCTGTTGACCATTTGACCATCCTATGTGGAGTCTTGTGGACCAATAGGAGAAGCTGAATCTGAACAGTTGGAAGATTATTTGTTGTGATAGTTTTGTGAGGAAGCTCGACGGACATGGTTATACTCAATGATTGCAGATTGTGATCAGCTGGTTCATTGGTTGGATCGACGGATTTGTTGAGTGATTGAATCAGTAGATGAATTCTATTTTGTAATGATTGTAACTTGAAGGTTCATGTACAAGATTGTTCATGGCGAATGTTGCTATAAACAGACACCAAAAAGATAAGTCTGACATTTGTATGTAATCTCCATTATTGTAATACAAAGTGATTTCTCTTGGTGTGGTGGGTTTTTCTCCCATAAGGGTTTTCCCACGTATATCTGGTGTTCCTGTGTGATTGTCAAATACTCTATTTCTGTTATCTACTTCATAGTGCATCTTAGTTGAATTGTAATTGAAAAATTAAAAGTATATCTACATTCTTCTTTGAGGTATTGACATTAGGAGAATTATTTCTGCATCTGATTTTCCTTATAGATTTAAAGGTCTGAAGATAAGGTTTTGGTCTACTAGTTGTATGCTTGGTTTGGAGCATAAGTTTACAACTTTCTAGGATATGATTTTGAGTATATTGTTAAATATGTGCTTTGAGTAGTAGGGTTATGGTTTCTTAGTTTTCTAATGCTATTTTTTTTGTTCTTGGTAGAAACTTTAGGTGATTCTGGTTTGGAGTGACAATTTGAGGCTTTCAAATGTATGTTTTTGATAAAAATTTTATATATTTATATTTAGTAGCAAAGCTCTAAGTTGTGGCTCAAATTTTATTATCATTTGTATAATTCTTTACAGTCTTGTTTTTCTTTCCTAGATATAATATCTTTTATTGTTATATTTATACAACTTTTAATGAACATTGATAATCAGGGATGAATATTAAATTTTTTAAAATCTGAGTAGATTTTTTTTAAAAAAATTCATAGTAAATGTAAATATTGAACTCCAAATTTTTAGAATTTGGTGCATATTTCACATAATTAGTATATAGTATAGCTTCAAACATTCAAAAAAAAATTGTAATGTAATTTTTCACAAATGAAAGTTTTGCAAAGTAGAAATTCAAAAAAAAATAGAAAACTAGATAGAACCCATTTTGGCAAATTAAAAATGATGAATAAGCAAAATTTGACAATATTTTATATAAATTTATACCATGGTATTAGCAACTACAACACTTGGTAAGAACAATATAGTTTATAGTGGTTTCCTAGTGTTACAACAATATGTTTTAGGCTTAACCATAATATTTCATGCATAAATTATTTAAATATATAGATTTGTTAGTCTAAGCATCTTTTCTATTATGATCATATAGATTTTTCATTTGAAGTAAATTGTGATTTTCGTGGCACGATGGATCATGGAGTTGCTACAACAATAGCTAGCTTTGATCCTTTAGCAGAGCTATGCAACATATTAGTAAATTTGACATTATATTTTCTCTTCTATGGCCTATTATTGATTTTTTTTATGCTTGTATGTAGTTTAACTTATACCTTGATGGTTTGTACAAGTGCTTGTCACTCTAGAATGTCAACGTGCTACTATTGTGGAAGAGTGTGTCGACCGTGAAGGCAACGCGTGATCTATTTCCTTCCCCTACTGGGAAATGACTAGATATATTAGGGTCGTTTGTTGTATACCTACGTGGCATTTTGTAAATCCTATATTTGATAGCAATTCTTGAATGATCTAATATCATGTATGATGTATACTTTGCATGTATTCAAGTGTATAATTTACAACTTATGTGTATACTTTGTGACTTATGAGTATTCCAATGTATACTTTATGACCTACGTGTTTTTATGTGTATACTTTGTATTCACGTGTGTAGTTCATGACTTAAGTGTATTTGAGTAAATGATTCACTTATTCACTTACTCATGAGGAGAAGAACGAACCCTAAACCCCTTTGCACCTTTACACTACATCCATCTAACCCTTTTTCCATCAACTTAAAACTTGACACCACAAGAGAACGCCTTAGAGATATCAAAAATCGAGAGAGGTTATTATAGAGGGGCCCCACATGACCACGTAGACTCAGATGGATTTTTTCTAGGTGACATGGTTTCCCAGTAATAACTTGTCAAAGATTGTTTCCTTTTAGCACTTTGGACTCTTAAGGGAAATCATTGATCCAATGTAGCTCAGAGTGATTTGACATGTTTGGGTGAAAAATAGGATAATTCCTAGCATAAACGTACCCATCTAAACATGTCGAAACATTATGTTCGGTTGTATGAGTTGTAGAATGAAAGTTGCACCACTTTGCAACTTTACATTGGTTGTATTTGACAACTTTTTCCTCAACTAAAAACTCATCACTATGGGAAAAAACCTTCGAGATACAAAAAAATGAGAGAGGTTATTGTAGAGGATCCCAACATGATCTTGTAGCCTCAAACAAAGAGTCTATAAGCATCACAATTTCTGAGTAATATCTCATCAAAGATTGTTGTCTTTTTGCACTTTGGACTCTTAAGGGATCAATCTAGTTGAATGTAGGTCAGAGTGATTCAACATGTGTGAGTGTGAAAGAGGACCATGCCTAGCGTAAACGTATCCATATAGATGTGTTGGAATAATCCATTTGGTCATAAGAGATGTGGAATGAAAGTTGCACCACTTTACAACTTTACGCTGCTTGCATCTTACAAGTTTTCCTCAACTAAAAACTCGTCACCATGGGAAAAAGCCTCCAAGATAGGAAAAAATAAGAAAGGTTATTATAGAGGGTCCCAACATGATCCCATAGCCTTAGATGGAGATGCGTAAACATCACAATTTTGAGTAATAGCCCGTCAAAGATTGTTGTCTTTTTCACTTTGGAGTCTTGGGGATCAAGCTAGTTGAATGTAACTTCCAGTGATTCGGCATGTTTTGGTGTCAGAAGGGACCAAAATACGCCAGCATAAATGTACCCATACAAATGTGTTGGAACAATATTTTTGGACATATATGGAAGGTTGTAGAATGAAAGTTGCGCCACTTTGCAACTTTACACTACTTGCATCTAACAATTTTTTCCTCCACTGAAAACTTGTCACCACAGGAAAACGCCTCCAAGATAACAAAAAAAAAGAGAGGTTATTGTAGAGGATCCCAACACAATCTCGTAGCCTCAGATGAAGAGTCTATAAGTGTCACGATTTTTGAGTAATAGCCCGTCAAAGAGTGTTGTTTTTTTGCACTTTCGACTCTTAAGGGATCGAGCTGGTTAAACATATCTCAAAGTGATTCGGCGTGTTTGGGTGAAGAAGAATACCATTCCTAGCATAAATGTACCCATACGAACATGTTGGAACAATTCATTTGGTTGTATGAGTTGCAAAAAGAAAGTTGCACCACTTTGTAACTTTACATTGCTTGCATCTAACAACTTTTTCCTCAACTAAAAATTTGTCACCACGGAAAAATGCCTCTAAGATAGCAAAAAATGAGAGAGGTTATTGTAGAGGGTCCCAACACAATCACGTATCCTCAAATGGAGAGTTTTTAAGCATCATGGTCTCCGAGTAATATCCCATCAAAGATTGTTGCCTTTTTGCACTTTGGACTCTTAAGGGATATCGTCGATTGATGTTATATTTCTAAATTTTAAAGTGTCCAACTACTAAATTAATTATCACAAGCATGTGCTATATTTTTTTTGCTTTAGACTACAAGAATCGGGTAGCCCTCCTATAAACTATAGTGTACCTGGTAAACTTTTTTTACGTGACCAATGATGTTGGTACGACATGCCCTTTGATACTACAGATGCGTTATAAAGTTTGATAGATCAATGTCTAAATAAATTGACAGGTATCTACTTTTCTATAAAATTAAGATGACTTAGAAAAATAATAGATTGTAAGGCACGATTATTCTTAAAACATACTCATGACCCAATTCATGTAAAAAGGTTGTCATCTTTGCATGATAGATAGAAATGCAAACTACCCATCTTGCTCTGTGATCGGCCAAAGGCCTAACAAATGCATTAAAATTCATAGATTGGAGTTGGATATCTATAAATCTTGATCATTTTCCCATTTTGATTGTTGTTGGGTAGGATGTTTATTTGGAACTTGAGCAAGCCTTCAATAATTTTATATGCATCTTCATACACTTTAAAATTTGATTGCATAGATTGGCCATCTAGGTTACTTGTTGATGCAGGGGCATCTCTCTCCATACAAATTTTGGTTTGAATTTTGTTTCAATTTGTTCAGTTTTGGCTTTGTTGTCGTTGAGTGTCTATGGAAGCTTCCTGTCACTGCATTGTTCTATCTTTTTGTCACAAAGTTGAAGACGCAGAACTTCTTGTCGCTCGAGTGACCATAACACATAACACCAAGGGTAGTTTTCTAACGGTTTTGTATTTTCATATCATTGGATGAGTTTATTGAAGTAACGATTTAGTTTCAGCAGTTTGAAACCGTTTGCGGAAGAGGAAGTTTTGTTTTGGAAAGCACGTGGCTGGATGGGAATGAAAAGAGACTCGAAGACATGGAAGAAGAGGATATTACATGGAAGAGGCCAATGCAAAAGTGAGAGGAGGTCATTCGGAAGTGCAGCGAATGGGGAAATAAACGAATGGGGAAATAAACATGGTTGAGAGAAGATGAAGGCAGCGAAGGACATGAATGTGAGTGGTGGAACTAAATAACAAATGCACCTTAAAATGGACGGAATATGGTACCCACTAAAAGACAAAAAATAACCATGCTATAAAAGATAGCGGTGCAGAGTGAAAATGGGTGGGAACGCATATTAAAGGTTAAGTGGAGAAATGATAGAACAAGGAGGAAGGAGAAACATAGGGAAACAAAGAAGTATCATTTCGTGGTGATAGAAATAAGGGAGAATAGAAAGTACATAGCATGATGACAAGTCATTCCAGATACGTGAAAGGAGGTCGAGCCAATTTTGTGGAAGAGAGGCTTTCAAACGAATAGCAACTGATAGAAAAAAGTAATGGAAGTTGGGGGCGCAATGTGGAGAATAATCCTCAGCCAAACCCATTTTGTGTTGATAGCCAATAGGAGGTCGGTAAGAAGAGGATAGGAGGTATGTACAACAAGGAAGATTCAGCTAAAGGAAAAGAGTGTTGTGTTAGGAAAGGTAGAAACGAGGGCACTGGTGAGAACTTGAGAATAGATAAATTACGGGGGAACCCTGAAGATCCAATAGTGTAAAGTTGATTATGGTAATAAGAATTTGAATATTTTATGTCAAATCACTCTCTGTTGTTCATTGGGTGTTATCTGAGTTTCTATTCAAATTTGATAGAAATATGGAACTGTCAAGGCTATGACTAATTTGTTGTGGTAATCTATGAAATTAAAATTGTCTTGTGATAAATTGTGACTTGTGATTGGGGTTGTTTTGATTATTTGTTCCATCACTTGGTATCAGAGCCCAAAATATTTGGGCAAAGGAAGTTATTTTTATTAGATTATATGATCTTGTTCAAAGGAAGTTTTGAGTTGCAGATTGATAAAAGATCTAGGTTGTAAATTTTTTTGATTGTTTTGGTGGATTGATGGAAGTATAAATTATTGGAAAATTTTGTGTTGCAAATTGATGAGATTATGAGAAGAGTGTGGCACCAAAGGACTAGGAAGGGGGAGAAGGAAGAATCCCTGGGTGAGGTGTCTAGAAATGAAGGAAGTTTGGAAAATGCAGAAGCAATCAGACAGAGAAAGTCTCAAGAAAAGGGACAAGAAGAAAGCAAACAAAAAGAAGCAAGATGCGGATTTTGTCAGAGCAATGTCAGAATTAAGGAGAGATATAGAAATGGTGAAGCAATGGTTAGAGGAGCAAGACCAAGAATACTTTTGGGTATGGCCAATGACGAGAAAAGTGAGGTGGCCTATAAAGGAGATTGTGGAGAAGAGGAAAAGGTAGAGTATAGAGGTCTTAAGAGGAAAAGATAAGAGGATGAAAGGGTTCCAAAAAGATTGGAACAACAAGGAGTTGCCTATAGAGCAACATGGACTGAAAGAGGTCAAGGAAGTTCTCATTGAGGAGAACATGGGAAAAGTTAAGAGATGGAGCACAAAAGAAGTAAAAGGGAAGAGGAAAGTGTCCATGAAGGAGGCACTTATGGAGACATTGTGGTATCTTGTTTTATTGTCTAATGTTGTCTTGAAGAATGTGTGTGCAAGTATGAAGATCTTTGCAAGGAAGGTCAGGAATGAGACCTTGGAATGGATGAGAGAAGGGTCAAGGGAAGCACCCATAAAGGGAGATGATGGTGAGAGAAGAGGAAACCAAATTTTAGTAGCTGATATGCATTAACAAACTACAATAGTACAATGAGAAGAGGTACAATACAAGGAACCTAAGTGTGAAGAAGAGCATAGCATTATAATGGTGTCAATTGATACTATAGATGTTGAAGATTCTTTTGAATTTCAAGATGCCTTGGAAGATGTTGTAGATGAAGGTAAAGAAGCCCCTGTAGGTGAAGTGTTGATAAAAAAAGAGGAGAGAAAATCATAGCAACAAAATAGCAAACCTAAAAATGAGAGTAGTGTTTGGGCCATGGAGAAAGAAACCATAATGTTGGTTTGCAAATACATAGAGGGAAAAGAGAGATGAGGTTTTCAGAAGATCATGGATACCAAGTTCCTTGTTGGCAAAGGAAACCCACTGAAATGGGGCAACAAATGAAGGTTCAAGGTGCAATGGGAAATAATGAAAAGAGAAATGTTATGAATGAGTTCAAGAGAGCACCTGAAGGTTGGCAAAGAACCCAAGTTGAAGGGAAACCATTGAAATGTAATGAAGAAGTTATTTTCAAAGATTATTGTAACAAGGAGAAAGGGAAAAGATAAAGGGATGTGTTGAGGAACGAGTGGGCACCAACAAGAAGGACTAGTAAAGATGATTTGAAGGTGAAGATAGAGAAAAGAGTGAGAAGATCAAGTACAATCAAGAAAGGATAGCAATCCAAAGATAAAGTATGGGTGGTAAAACAAGCAACATCAGCAAATATTTGTGATGAGGAGAAGACAAAAATTGAGAGTTCAAGGAGTCATGATGAAAAGGAATAGCCCCATGAACAAGGAGTAGTGATGAAGGATGAAAAAGATAATAAAGAACGAGGGCATGCAACAACAATTGAGAAGACGAAGCATAATTTGAGCAAGGTAAAAGGTCAGCTATTGGATTTTAGTGATGATGATTTTGAGGCTTTGAATGAAATTTATGAATATGAGTTAGATATGTGGGTAATGATGGATGAAAAGTATAGCAGAAGAGATAAACATCAAAAGAGTAAAGGAAGCAAATACATGCAAATTGGAAAGAATGAAAGGAGCAAAAGCATATTTAATTTGTCTATGAATGAGGGATTAGAAATGAGCATTCAAAGGCAAGAATGTGCAGCAAAAATGAGGATACAAGAAGATAATACAGCTAAAGTATTGGAAAGAGATATTGGGACAACTATAGAAGACTGAGAGCTTCCTGAGAAAGAGGACACAAGAAGGAAATTGCATTTAAGAATGTAGCATAAAGTGAAACTATATATATTGGAATAGCCAAGGTCCAAAGTGGAGAAGATAAACAAGCATGTAGAGAGGAAAACATTGCATAAAATAACATGGGAAAAGGAGCAGCGATCAATGAAAAAGAAGATGACTTATGGGAAAAGTATGTAGCAATCGAAGAGGAGTGGAATAGAAAACTTGGAAGCATACAAACAAATGGAGCAGTGTCAAATATGTAGATGGAAGATACAGTTGAGGAGCAAAGCATTGTTGCAGATGTTGAGATAGATTTAGTTAAATATTTTGTGAGTCGGGGTGTAAGGGATGAAGCTAATAATGAAATAATATTGCAGCTAATGAACTTGGATGTTGTTTGGCTGAAAAAGGTGTTAGGTACAGCAGTGGAAAGTGAAAATGAGATACTATGCATAGTTGAGATAGGGGTTGATATGCAGAAGTGTGGAAAGAGTAGATTGAATAACATGGAATTCTTTATTTTCATTGTTAATGACTGGATATAGAAGAATAGAAGGAGAATGATGAATGGGAGAAATGTTTTCATGAGTGAAGAATTGAATAGTGGATCACAACATTGGAAGGATGTGGTAGTAGTACTAGAAAGATGTTGGAAAAAGGAAAAAGAAAGGAAGAGTTGATTGTGGATTTACAATCTCATGTGTAGGAGCACATGCAAATTTTGTACCCTTGGGAGTTTGATGCAGCCCGACATCACTCTCCATATAGATTTTGGTTTGAATTTCATTTCAGTTTGTTCAGTTTTGGGTTTGTTGTCGTTGAGTGTTTGTGGCAGCTTCCTGTCACTCCATTGCTCTATCTTTTTGTCACAAAGTTGAAGACGCAGAACTTCCTGTTGCCCGAGTGATCGGAACACATAACATCAAGGGTAGTTGTCTAATTGTTTTGTATTTTCTTATCATTGGATGAGTTGATTGAAGTAATGATACAGTTTCAGTAGTTTGAAACTGTTTGTGGAAGAGGAAGTTTTTTTTTGGTAAGCACGTGGTTGGATAGGAATGAGAAGAGACTCAAAGAAATGGAAGAAGTGGTTGTTACATGGAAGAGGTTGATGCAGAAGTGAGAGGAGGTTGTTTGGAAGTGCAAAAAATGGGGAAATAAACATGGTCGAGAGAAGATGAAGGCAACAAAGGAAATGAATGTGAGCGGTGGAACTAAAGAAAAGATGCACCTTAAAATGGACGGAATATGGTACTCGTTAAAAGACAAAAAAATAACCACACTATGAAAGAATGCAATGCAAAGTGAAAATGGGTGGGAACACAAATTAAAGGTTAAGTGGAGAAATGATAGAATGAGAAGGAAGGAGAAACATGGGGAAACAAAGAAGTAGCATGTCACAACAATAGAAATAAGGGAGAATAGAAAGCACATAGCATGATGACAAGTCGTGCCGGAGAGGTGAAAGGAGGTTGAGCCAATTTTGTGGAAGAGAGGATTTTGAATAGATAGCAACCAATAGACAAAAGTAAAGCAGGGTGGGGGTGCAATATGGAGAATAATCCTCAGCCAAACCCATTTTGTGTTGATAGCCAATAGGAGGCCAATAAGAAGAGGATAGGAGGTTTTTACAACAAGGAAGATTTAACTAAAGGAAAAGAGTGTTGTGTTAGGAAAGGGAGAAACGAGGGCGTTGGTGAGAACTTGGGAATAGATAAATTATGGGGGAACTCTAAAGATCCAATAGTGTAAAGTTGATTATGGTAATAAGAATTTGAATATTTTATGTCAAATCACTCTCTGTTGTTCATTGGGTGTTATCTGAGTTTCTATTCGAATTTGATAGAAATATGGAACTGTCAAGGCTATGACTAATTTGTTGTGGTAATATGTGAAATCAAAATTGTCTTGTGATAAATTGTGACTTGTGATTGGGGTTGTTTTGAGTCTTCATTCCATCACTTGTTAGAGCTCTTCCTTTACAAAAGGAAGAGAGATGTAGAAACATTACAACATAAAAGGCAAGGTCTCATGTTTTTTGATACAAAATATAGATAATTATTTCATTATTTCATATTTATTGTACAGTAAGAGCAAAGAGGAAATGTCGAGAAGAGTTTAACAAAATGCTATAGTTTGGTCACTAATAAAAAAAAAAAAAAGGTTTGTGTTGGAGTGCATGGTTGGTTTGGTCCTAGCAATTGTTTTGGATTGGTATGTGATGAAATTATCTTTTAAAAGAAAATGTCTAAAAAATTTAGGTACTTATTCAAATACTGACAAAGCAATAGTTCTTAAAATCACTTTTCAAAATTGGATAAGATGACTCAATTTTATTGAAAGATCAAACTCTCACTTGCATTTTCTACCATAAAAATTCAAGATTCTTGAAAAATATTATTTTCTTATAACTAATATTGAAATTCTATCATAATAGAACAATTTTGAATTGATTGGATTATAAAATATAATACACAAAAAAATTGAACATCATACATTCTTTCACAAATCTTAAAAAATATTGTTGTTAACTTATTCCAAACATGATGATACAAGAAATCTAGTAAATAAATTGAATTTAGATATAGAAATGATTAGTACAAGTTAATTGGCTCTAATACCATGTTAGAAATTAGGACCATAGGATACTAATTACTATAAATAAAATGAGAATTGTGCAAGCATATATTTAACACATTATACAACATATATATGAGAAAAAACATTTTGTGTAAAAAAAACCCATAGAGCATCACTTTATTAAAACACTTACTAAAACAGTCTATTAAAAAATAGATTGAACTTGAAAACACTCATCTATATACTTTCACGTCATCAATAATATTTCATGTGCATAGTGGTATAATTCACTATAAATATCCAAATTCACTACTTCTCAAAAGAGAGACAATCTCCTTAAATATAGGATAAAGAGTAAGGGGTTTTAGTGATGTAGTCATGACCAGAGGGTCTTACTAGATCACCTAGTCATACAACCAAAAAAAACATAGATTCACTAAACTTAATTTTAAAACATTCTCCTTATTGAAATGCAACAAATCCATTACATTAGGAGTATAGGAATTCACACTTGCCTTCGTATATTCCATGGATTCAAAGCCTTACAACATGCATTCACTGATCTAGAAGGCTTTTCCAAACCCTCATGTTGAAACCCTCAAGTTGAAGTCTCTTGCTTCCAAACTTCAAGACTCTCCAGAAATTCAAGACTTTTCTAACATGATCAAAAATCACTTTAAATATATGAATGCATAACCAACCCATGTCCAAGAATGATGGGACATGTGGTAGAGAATCATTGGTCCATGTTTTGACGTGATTATAGAATTTCACTTGGGTTCCTAATTTTGTGAGGATTTGAGGGGCATGTGGATATATCTACATAGCATAAAAAGGTTTTTCATTCTTATTTTCATGGAGAAACCATGACCATCAAGATAATATGGGAACCCAAGGAGGTTTTAGATGCCTGATTAGTACCTAGAGATACTTTTCTTCCTTGGCTATGCATGAGAACCAAGTCCATCAAGACATTGCAAGGATTTGAGGTGGAACTAGATAAGTCCAAGAGCATATGAAAGTTTCTGCCTCGCAAGTCATGCGAGAAAGCATAGGTCATTTGGATTTGATGGAAGGATTAGATAAAAATTGCAATAGATTTTGTTAGTGTATTAATCATAAAATTCTAGATCACCTATTGTTTTCCTCCTTTTGTAAGGATGAGAGGATTGCTTTCTCATCAAATATAGTGAGAAAGATTACTTAGAAACACTGCCCCACCATTCTATGTTATATCAATCATTTAAAGCAAACAAAAGACTTCTCATGAAGTGTATGAAGCAATCAAAGAAAACAATAAGAGATTCATTTCAATGGCCTATTACTCCTTGAGGTACTCGGCACTAAAATAAATATCGATTGATGTTACATTTCTAAATTTGAAAGTGCCCAACTATTAAATTAATTAACACAAGCATGTGTTATAATTTCTCTAAATTTGAAAGTGTCCAACTACTAAATTAATTAACACAAGCATGTGTTATATATATATTTTTTAATTTTTGTTTGCACTTTAGATTATAAGAATAGAGTAGCCCCCCTATAAACTGTAGTGTACTTGGTAAATTTTTTTTATTTGATCAGTTATGCTGATGCGACACACCCTCCGATACCACAGGTGTATTATAAATTTTAATAGATTAGTTACTAAATTGCAAGGTATCTATTTTTCTATAGAATTAAGATGACATACTAAAATAATAGATAAATTGTAAGGCACGATTATTCTTAAAACATACTCATGACCCAATTCACGTAAAAAGGTTGTCATCTTTGCATGATAGATAGAAATGCAAACTACCCATCTTGCTCCATGATTAGCCAACGGCCTAACAAGTCCATTAAGCTTCGTAGATTGGAGCTGAATATCTATAGCTCTTGATAGTTTTTCCATTGTGATTGTTGCTGGGTAGGATGTTTATTTGGAATTTGAGCAAGCCTTCAAGAATTTTATATGCATCTTCACACACTTTAAAATTTGATGACCTAGATTGGCCATCTAGGTTACTTGTTGGAGCTCTTCCTTTACAAAAGGAAGAGAGATGTAGAAACATTAAGCATAAAAGGTAAGGTCTCATGTTATTTTAAATAAAATATAGAGAATTATTTCATTATTTCACATTTATTGTACAGTAAGAGCAAAGAGGAAATATTGGGAAGAGTTCAACAATATACTATAGTTTGGACACTGATAAAAAAACATTTAGGTTTTTGTTGGAATGCATGGTTGTTTTGGTCCTACATGATTAAGCAATTGCTAAGTTCCAGTTACCTAAATAAGATTCTTGGCATCTCGTCAATTACATAAGTCATTATTATCTACCAATATACCAATTATAGGCATGTATTTTAAGGATAACCAAGAGCTTGACAAAGAATTTAGAGGTGTTAACCTACCATCAATATAATTTAGAGTTGCTACCTCTTCATGTATAACCACCTGTGATGTATTAATAAGGATGTATACAATTTGAGTAGAAGAGGCTATAAAGTAGTTAGTACTAGAATATTGTTGTGTTTAATCAACACAAAAAAATAAAAAATTAATAGATATTATTAAAATATGATTATAGGATTGGCATGTGATAAAATTATCTTTAAAAAAAATCTAAAAATTTAGATATTTATTTAAATATTAATAAAACAATAGTTCTTAAAACCAGTTTTCAAAGTTGGATAGGATGCCTCAATTTTATTGAAAGATCAAACTCTTACTTGTATTTTGTATCATAAAATTCAAGAATCTTGAAAAAATATTTTCTTATAACAATATTAACAATTTTTGAATTGATTAGATTATGAATTATAATACACAAAAAAATTAATCATATATTCTTTCACAAATCTTAAAAAATATTGTTGTTAACTTATTCCAAACATGATGATACAAAGAATTTAGTAAATAAATTGATATGATTAGTACAAGTTAATTGGCTCTAATAGCATGTTAGAAATTAGGACCTTAGGATACTAATTATTATAAATAAAATGAGAATTTTACAATCATAGATTTAACACATTATATCACATATACATGGAAAAAATCATTTTGTGTAAAAAATCCCCATAAAACATCATTTTATTAAAACACTTATAAAAAATATATTAAAAAATAGATTGAACCCAGAGACACTTATCTACATACTTTCACGTGGTCAATAATATTTCATGTGCATAGTGGTATAATTCACTATAAATACCCAAATTCACTACTTCTCAAAAGAGAGACAACCTCCTTAAATATAGGAAAAAGGGTGGAAAAATATCTTTAAGGGGTATTAGTGATGTATTCATGACCCCTGGGGTCTTACTAGATTGCCCAATCATGCAGCCAAAAAATGCATACATTCACAAAACTCAATTTTAAAACATTCTCTTTATTAAAATGCACCAAATCCATTACATTACGAGTATAGGAATTCATTATTTCCTTCATATATGTCATGGATTCAAAGCCTTACAACATACATTCATTGATCTAAAAGACTTTTCTGAACCCTCATGTTGAAACCCTCGGGTTGAAGTCTCCTGCTTCTGTCACACCCCATTGTGTGTTTACCTATTTACTATTACTATGTTAGGTTAAATTATTGCATATGTGAATTTCTTTGGAATTTTGATTGGAAATATATATATGGTTGCACTTTGTTTATCGAAAAAGTATGAATGAATGTTTATTTCATTTGATGTTAGATAATGGAATGGAACTTTGGAATGAATGGTTATTGAATTTAATATTCTAACTATGAAAAGTATAATGAAAATACTTGTTTTGATGAATGACTAACCACCATGAAAATGTGTTAAGTTGAATGGAGGTTCAGAATCAATCCTCCAGAAGCAAGAGGAAGTATCACTCAAGAGAATAACTTGATCAGGTAACCTATAACAAAACCTAATTGAGCTTACACACACACTCACTAATAGAATGGTTGAGTCATGGCATAGTTTTGATAATTGGTAAGTCATCCTTTAGCATGATGTGTTTTAATTAGGATGGATCTTGATTTACCTTAAGAGCATTCTTGGATTATGTTTAGTGTTTGGTGCATGCAAGTTATTCTTCGTATTACTATACTTAATTGATGAGATATATACATGAATTTATATATATGTATACATATGCATGCCAATGATAACCCATACATGTGAAGGAACATGTACATGAGAGTACATACGTAGACATACCTATTCACACTTATGGATGAGTTACTCATGGGCATGGTGATATCGAGAGGACAATAAGACATGTATGTATACCTATCATTAAGATAGCATATGTTATGTGAATGATTGCATAATCAAATGTAGATATAAATATGAGATATATGCATATATACATATATATACACATGTCAATATATGCATATGTGTTGACAAATGGGATTGTCCATACGAGTATGTCGATATATGTATATGTATGTATACATGTATATAGAAATATATATACATACAAATGATATTGTATTTGAATATATATATATGTTAACTTGATCTCATTCAATCGAATATCAAGTGGAATATTTAGATAGACTTATTTGTCAAAGAATATATATATATAAATATATATTTGAATATATATATATACACATATATAAATAGCACTGAATGCTATTTACTAATGATTATATATATATATATATACATACATACATACATATACATATATATATATATATATATATATATATATATATATGTACATATATATATATATATGTGCCCACACACACACACACACACACACACACATATATATATGTACATAAATGGGTGATTTCGCAAAGCTGGTTTACAATTTCTAGGAGATTTTGATTTTTGTTGAAATCACATATTTTTTAAAATATAATGATTTAAACCTTAAAAAGTTTCATTTAAAGCATTCTGATTGAAGAGGATTTGATCAAACTACCTTATATCAAACCCCCTTAGATAGAACCCCGCTAATTTTAGACCATACCTATAACGAAGTCTCCTTTACACCTATCAAAATGCTGATAAAAAACCACTTTTGATTTACCTTTTGGGGGATCAAATGAATTCATTTAAAATTTATTTTTTGTATGTAGTCCTTATTATAAGCTTCCCAAAAAGTATAATTTTAAGTAAATTTGATTTTATTATTATATTTATTTTTTATTTCTTGTGAATGTAGGTTTTTCATCGAAAATAAGCTCTATGTTTTGTACATGTGGAAAAATAGAAGATTATCAAAAAAAAATTTAAATATATGAGTGCACTAGATATTGAAGTCCTTGATACAACAAAAAAAGAAATTGAATTTCGATACATACAAAAAAAGTTGTGTTATACAATCTGCCTATGTCTGAAGTGTAATTGGTTTGAATTTAAAACTTGATTAAGAAAAAAACATTCAATAAAATACTATGAAACCAATTGGAAGCACTAGATACCGTAGTTACAAATCTAAATTTGAAAAAAATAGAATTTTATCCTTCATGGAAAAAAAGTTGTGTTATACGGTGAGCGTCACTCCTTAAAAATGGTGTTTACTGAGATAAAACTAATTTTCTAAGGAAATGGAAAAATAAGTGCAATATGATTCCAAAATTTCTGAAAAAAATATATTTAGAATCTACAGACA